>CASHTH010002690.1:0-49232 GCA_030341885.1 Geodia barretti | reverse complement strand
AAACAGTCAACAGGAGTGAGTTTAGCAAAAGCTTTGAGTGAAAAACAAGGAAACTCTGTCTGTATATATAATACCCTCTTTCCTTGTTTCGTGTATAAACAGTTTACACACCAGACCTTCTACTTTCTTCTTAAACACACACACATGTCACACACACATGTTCACACACGCCACAGGTCAACTTCCATCCCTATTGATATGAATGTGGACTACACACACCAGGCAGTCCCACTCCCCCACCTTATGATGATGGGTGGGGACACTAGTCACAGCGGTGATGAGGAAGACACTCCTCCTCCTCCCCCTCCTCGGGACGGGACGGGACCCAGCAGTTTGTCAGCCATGTTTTATGTATGGAACACCTGTGATACCGTCTCTCGTACACGTGGTGTACAGAGATTTTGCCACATTGATGTCATTATTACAGCGTGGTCTAATGCTATATACCAGTAGTAGCCAACTGTACATACAACATGTAGGGGGTAGATAGGTACAGTGCACTTGCCCACACCCCCAGCTGACACAGATGTTGACTGTGTACTTTCACTTTTCAAAGATAATATTATGTTTTTTATTCTTTTTTCATATATAGGACTAAATCATGCAGTTGATGTCTTTGAAGGATATTCGGCAGAGATTTCTTGTTGGCTAATTAAACGCAAAGCCAGGCTGTGCCTACATACATGAAATTATTCTGTGAATCATTATATCCCTGCCACTTTGATAATGTGGACGTGCTTGCATTCACTTGAAAAAGGTTTTATGTTTCTCATACACTACTTCAAAGTACACTAGATATGTGAACCAACGTATATACTGACCAAAGAACCAACCAACATAATATACAAACTGAAATTATATACCCACAACAGGAGATTGTGTGGATGTTGGTAGCTACCAGGCATTTTAACTGAGGATCAGCCTTGTGCATATCAGATCACCTGAACAAATTAATGTCTTTCAGGTCAAAAGAATCATTGAGCAACTCTCTCCACAAAGGAGCTTTCACGTGTTAGTCGAACGGTTGAGTTCAGCCAACAAGGTTGCACAGCAGGCAGGGAGACACATAAGAGTTCTACATGAAACACATTCCCGGAACTTCTCTGGGTTTGTCAAGGAGGCTCTGGATGGGAAAGGGAGAAGTTGTGTCTGTGCCTTGACGCTGCTCTTCCCTACAGAAACAGGAATTTTGTTGGCGCTTCTCTAGCGTGGGCCTTCTCACCCAAGAGCCATGCTTACCTAACTAAATGTCTTAGGAGAACAATAGCTATAAACAAGCAGCGACAAGTCTCTGAGTCACGCTATTTATGAGCGTTTATAGAAGCTCTGTTTGTTCTGGAAGTAGTGCACACTGTTTGGGTTGAGTCTCATGTAGCCCCTAGTTATTGTGACTACCATCCACCTGGCCATGCTCTTGTTTGAAACTCTAGTCCCCCCCAGTTGGCTGGTAAATACCCTGTCATTCCCTGGCTTGTGATCCTCCTACTATATTCATGCTCATTACACACACTGGTGACGGAAAAAGCATCCAAGAGCCAGTCTGATTGCGGAGTGTTCATCTGCCGTCAACAGGATGCCCCTATCGAGTCGGTGAACTGGACTTCGACCTACCTGCACCTACGCAACTTGAAAAAGTGGGTGGGGCTCGTCGACGAGGCACAATAGCGCAGTCATGACGAAGTTTTGCAGCAGTAGATTCCAGGGTGGAAGAATGGCACAGTATCACCTTCTACTACGTAGCTGCTCTGCTCCAGCTACTGAGAATAGCTTCTGGTGAGAAAGAAGCAAGCTGCAGCAGGTTCTAGCTAGTAGCCATAGCAATTCATCTGTTTCTCTTCAAAATTAAACTGCCCACTGCTCCTAGTAAAGTGGCTAGTATACTCAAAACATTGGTAATCCACGCAGTGGCGTAAGTAGGTTTACAGGCAGAACATTATTAATTACTGAGGATAAGTTACAACACAACTGGCAGTGGCTAGCCATGCATCACAGCTGCACTTGTCCATATGCCTCATTGGACGTCAGCTGAATGTCTTGTGAACTCTTGACCTCTCTTGCCACACCCACCTCCTCATAGGTGACTGGTGGAGGGAGGGGAGGGGGAGAGGAGGAGGTGGGCCAGACGACCTGCCCCTCACTCTCTGTATGAGGTACACTCCCACCACTCCAGTAGAACTCCAATAGTTAGAAACACAAGACTGCACACCACGCCAATGACTATGGCTGTTGTCTTACAGACATCATAAAGTTCTGCTACTATAATAAGATTGAGCATAATAATAATAATGAGGTAAGCACTGCAGCTAGCCAATTGTACCTTCTGCCTCCACACATTGAGGAGTGGTACCATTCCAGAGGCCACTAGAGAGACATTCTCTGGTAGTGTCTCCCTCTAGACTATAGCCATCATCACAGAAGTAGACTGCCACTGATCCTACACTGCCTCCACTGTAACACCACCCACCACCACTCACTAACCCACACACTCTGTTCTCCTCAACCAGAGAGGGAGACAGGTCCCTCAATGAACAATTCTTGTCTATTAAGGTGTTACAAAAACATACGATAACACAGTTCCCAAAGAGTGTTTTAAAACACACTGATGAATGCTTTCTGTGTTCAGTAAAGGAAAGGCAAACGAAGTAGGAAAACATAGTCAATACTTGGTGGTTTAGGCGGTGGTGTAAAGACACAGACTAGGTCCATTGGGTGAAGGGACCATGATGAGTTGAAACATTGAGATGACATCCTTTCATTAGGAGTGTATCCATCTGACAGTGGAACTGGATCTCTGCTCCCTCCTCTGTACTCCTGTACTCCTCAATACTACCATTGACTGGTGATGTGAGCTCTGCAGCCAGCTGGGAGAAAACCACAACCATGCCAATTACTATAGAGTTATTGCATGGGGAAACTAAAATAACCCTTCTAGCTACCTACCCTGCATGCTAGTCAGAGATACAGGGTAGCTGGTGCCAGCACAGTTGTTGGCAGTGATGATGATGGAGTAGACGGTGGAGTAGTCCAGTGACAGAGGTAGTTCAAGAGACTCAGTAGTTTTATGGACCACAGTCTGGTCCTCCTGGTAGAGAGAGAGGGTGTAGTTGTCAATCTCCACTCCTCCATCATCTCTTGGGCTCTCCCACCCAACTACCAGTGAATACTGAGATATTCCATACACCACTGATGATGTCAGGTTCCAGGGAGGTGAAGGCAATCCTAAAATAGAACGTAATTAAACAACTCCTTGTGATAGTCTCCTTTGTACCTGCTATCTTTATGTGTGATGGTACAGAAATATTGTCGCTTATCCCATTGTAGCAGAGAATTTTAATAGGATAGTCGGTGAGGGAGGGGTTAACTCGTGTGTGGAGTGTTGAAGTTAAGTCACCCAGGAAAGAGTACTGCTGGTCTCGAGAGTAGTGTATCAGAGAGGCAGTGAACTGGCCAGTGGAGTCAGTCTGAGTAGTGAGAGATGAGTCATCTGCCAGGTTGAAGAGAATAGTGTTATCATTTGATCCAATGACCCAGGTCAGTCTTCCAGTCCCAGGCACAGCACAAGTCAGAGTGACATCTTCACCAACACAAGAAGATCCATCGGCAAGACTGGATATTATCACTTGCCCCTGTTCATAGTCGTTACTAGAAACTATCATGCCACAGGACAGCAATGCTGCGAGATAATTCAAACTGGCGGCAGTTGTACACCCCATAATCTTTAGTCCGGTGTGAGAAAAAAGGGCCGTCGTTGCGTTGAAAGCGAGTGCGCATGCGTGTAACGGTTGCGGCATTTCACTCTGCGGTTGCTATAAAAGGTCCTCACTGGTCCTCATCTGCTCCCTGGTTATTGGCTACTAAAATTGTCCTGGATATGAAGGTATATACGCGTTTTCACTATATTGTCCTGCGTAGATATCCTTACTGCAGGTGGGCTTACGAATCTGCCGTTTAGCCAATCAAAGGCAATCGTGTTACACATAGGCATTCGAGTAACCGACGCAATTCTTCGTCCGCTGCTTGCGAGAACTCGGAGATCCAACTGGAGGTATGTCCAGTTTACTGAGATTTTGGATGTCTGAATAGGATGGGTATATAGCTAATGGTACTTTTTGAGTTTCAATGATGATTGTGTTGATATATATATAGTAGCTATTTAATATGTTGGTAATTGTCCCACATAACAATGATAATCACCATTGTGAATAAATTGCATTTAGTTCTTATAGTCCAGCTTAATGACGACAGTGTATTATATTCACCGCATAACAGTTAGACCACATGGTAGCTAGCATGCAAATGTTTATGATGTAATGTATTTTGCGCAAAAGGTTGCCTGCTGAGGTTTAGGTAGGTGGGGTGGTCCGCCTTCTCACATCACAGCGCAACGTGAGTCTTAATGTATGTCCATGGCATAAGAAGAGCCAGCGAGATTCTTTTCAACTTTAAAAGATGTTCTCTCTGTCAAAACCTAAATTACTTCGCTTGCATTTTGAACCATACAGATTGAGCTACGATGGAAGTACAACTGGCTATACTTTTGTTTTGTTTCCTCTTCGGACAACAGCATGTTCTTGGAGAGAATGGTAGTTGGCTGCAGCATAATAAAGTGCACCTTTACGTTTAGTTACGTTTTGTTTGTCTAGATACCCTAAAGTTTGAATGTACAGGATGTATTTTACCTGATACTAAAGCAGACTACTATATACTGTCCAGAGATTACTGATCTATTTTACTTTCGTTGCCGAATATACAATTCTACATCACTGGTCTGGACTTTGCTACACTACAATATACCTTTGGTTACTTCAACATCGGTTGATAATGTCATCCGTAAAGGCTCAGATGTTACAGTCTTTGTGGAAAGGATTGTGCCCGACAATAAGGGTATAACAGCAAATTTTAGTTCTCACTTGTGGATTGACTTTAAAGAATTACCTCAGAATGTCCGTTCTATCAATGTTACCTGTGGAAACACAACTACAAGTTCTCGCAAAGAATTATTGGCCTTAGGTGAGGCATAAACACAAAACTTCAATTGTGTGTGCATTAGGATGCAGCTATGTTTTTAATTACAGGAGCGGTACATCCCCCTACGAATATCAATACCACAGCAGACATTTTTGACCCTAGCAAGACTCCTAAAGAGTGTTTTGTGTACTATGAGTGGCACCACCCTAATCCAGAAAAGGTTTTGTACTACCAAACTGAAATATTCCTTAATCTATTCACAAAATGAATATTCCTCAAGAAATACAAAATGCAACATGTCTTCTTGGCACTGATGCTCTCAGCAAAGATGACCATTATTTGGTATTAATCACTACTGTTGATCAATGTAATCAACGTGCAAGTAACAGCAAAAGAATAGGTAGAATAACTTCCTGTACTTCTCTTGAAACCTATTATTTATATTTCCTCCTATTTAGATACGACGCTTTGCTCAGAGCCCCAAGACCAGTGTTCAGGCTCTGGCCATCAAGGGATATCTATGCATGAAGGATTGCTATTTTCTGCAGTCCTTCTCTTAGCGATTGGGACTGTCTAAAGATGTGAAGAGCGTGTAGCAGTAGCTAGGTAAATAACTATACATATTATACGCATGTGAGATTTTGACCCGCCGCGCAATGTACACCGGCGCGCGACGACGCTCCTAGCAACCTAATAGCGCGACACGCTCGCTGAGTCAAGAATAGACATAGGCAGGGCTCAGCCTCACCCCAATGATGTAATTTATCATCTACAACCGGCGACACTTACAGTGCTACAGTGACAGGGCTAATGGCGAATTAGCTACCATCCATCAACGCATTAGTTTTGGAGACAGCTAGCTATTAGCTACTGCACAGCCTCCAGGGGGGGAACTTCATGAGCCCTGCATTGCGCATGCGCGGGGCGCGCGTATATATAATATATAGGCCCGTCACTTCTAGCTTATTCACAAAGAAGATGACTACTAAAATGGTGAGTATAATTATAATGATTGAATTACGACACGCTATAACTTAGGTAATCGCTTGTTTATGTTGGAGACATTTATTTTCTGTAAAGGTTGCTCCATTTATTATTTCGACTGTCACTATTTGGCAATATCTTTGCAGAGGTAAAAAATTAATTATACAGATTAGCAGTGTATGCAGTGTATGCATATCCATGCAGGTGTTATTGGACTCGAATTAACATCATCCGTTGAGAGCGTTGGGGGATATGCCACAGGTTGTCCACACACAACCTTAACCTTCACTTGCTCTGCCACACAAGTCTCTTCTCTCACATGGCTTGCTCTACCTTACCTTAATGAAGACGACACTGTCATTATTTTTGCTTCGGAAACTGCTCACAGCACAATAGTTGGTGGTGTATTCAATGTTTCTCTAGTCTCTGTAGAAAACATGATGGGGCACAGTGCTGATCTTACATCTACGTTAAGCACCCAGGCAAATGATATTGTGAACGGAACAAATGTTTCTTGCCTGATATTCTCTGACAGCAGATCAATTACTATTCTTAAAGAAGGTGCTCAGTGGTTCTTGTTTAAAATGTCATTTTATTATTCTCATTTCTGTTTACAGCTCCCCTTCCACCTGTAGTGACAATAGTCAGCTATGCCCTGACTTTCAGTGTCTTGTTTGTTGTCACATGGGCTCAGCCGCAGCGTGTACCTGTTTCCCGTTTTATTATCTCCACTTCCAATACACAGCCTGTACTTATCGCAAACACGACTAACTACACAATTGAGAGTGACTATAATACTAAACTAACCTACAACTTCAGTTCTTACAATTGCTTTGGCACTAGTGAAAGTATTACAAAAGAATTCTTCATGGGTAAATTCAATGTTATAATCCCTAACACTATTAAAGTATATACCTCCAGCTGGCTGTGGTCCTCCCAGTCCACCAGTGAATGGCAGTGTTGGTGAGTGGACCAGTTCCAGAGTAGGAGCACAGGTCACCTACTCCTGTGACACCCACCTGGTTATGGTGGGAGAGACTGTGACCACATGCTCTCTCCCTTCTCTAACATGGCTGCCTAGTAGCGATGATGTCACCTGTGTACAGCCTACGTCAGGTACGCAAGGCTCATTGGTAAACATTCAAATATTGTGTTCGCTGTTCTCTGCAACGTTTTGTAGAATGTGAGGATCCAAGCAAACTTCTACAAGGAAATGTTTCCTTCACTAGTCTCAAGAGTTCAATGATAGCCATCTTGTGATGATGGATATAGTCTTAATGGTAGTGCAACGTCAGAGTGTATACTTGGACAGTGGACCCCAAGTCTTAAACTAGCAACGTGTCTCATCACTGACAATACATTGTCAAGTCAGTTATGAATAATATTATGTCATTTACAAAAGTCCTGGTTAGTGCATTTTCCCAAAAGGGTGCAGTTATCCAAGCGTGGGATTATTGCAGCACAACGTTAATGTTTGGGGAAACAATTGTTACCTAATCTTCTCTTGTACCTCTGGATATGCACTCTATGGCACTACCACATCTCATTGTGTTTCAGGAGAATGGATCCCTAGTCCTGACTCTGTCACCTGCAGGAATTCCAGTATGCATAATTATAATGTGTGACCATCATGCACAAAATGATTCATACCTGATTTTCAGCTCTCTTGGATTCTTCTTCTGTTAGTGGCGGCTCTCTTAGTACAGCAGAAGCCGTGGTCACAACAGGAGTAGTGTGTGGTGTGTGTAGCTTCACTGCTGGACTGCTACTTGGTGTTCTACTGACTCAATGTCATGGTCACTGTCATAGGAAGGGGAAGAGAGGCCAGACTGAGATACCTCCTGTTTATGAGGACATTCCCTTGGAGAAGACACCTCCCATTGAACTCAACACCAACGAAGCTTATGGATACATCACAAAATAAATGCAATATCATTATCACCTTTTACATACTGAATTGTAGACTTCACCTTTTACATACTAAATTGTATTGTTTTCGCAACATTGACTTAGTTTCCTTGAGCAAACATGCATTACTCGCTCGTCAACACTATGCTCAGACCACATTCTATAGAGTTCATAAGGTCAGGAAAGTGCTGATACTGCAGATCAATAGCCTTACTCTGACCTTTCAAAAGATGCTGTTACTTTTTATCGTAAGTGTAAATACCTTGTGTTCATATTGATGTTCTAGGTGAAGAGACATCATTCTTTTACTACTCTTCCCACTACAACATTTAGCTATCATTATGGTGAGTTTGGGTGAGCACATAACAGCTGCTTAGTACTAGGCCAGCACTTGTCTTAAACGTTTTTCACATGCTCAAACTCTCAACAAACATTGAATAATGGTGTAATTACTTTTCATTCCAAGTTGGGCTGCAGTCCAAGGTTTCTCCCTGTCTTCCTCTCCATCATCTGAGGATGGTATCATATCAGTCTGTCCTGCCACCACTGTCACCCTCACCTGTACTGCCAGTGGAGTTGTCACCATGACATGGAGAGACCACAGAGAGATCTATTCATTCCTCGTTATGGATTATGACAATGAAGAGACAAGAGTGGTTCACGAAGGTCCATACACTCTCAACCTTACAACTATTGATAACAGAACAGGCTTACGTGCTGACTTCATCTCAACACTGACGGTGACGGTTGACGACAATGTCAGTGGAACAAACATATCTTGTCTAGTATTAATGAAACGAGACCATCTAGTCATCAATAAAAGAAGTAAACTCTTTGCTCATTATGTATGTAGTTATGATATCTCTTTACAACTGCAAAAGGTCCTCCTTCTTCTCCATACAACATAACAGTGAAAACTGACGGTTATCAAACTGACAACTTCTCCATCATCATCTCCTGGGAGTCAGGGGAAGATGAAGTGGTTGATGAGTACAGAATACTGACCAACACTACTACACAGTCCATAACCACTACCAATACAACTGTAGTTCTAGAGGGAGTGTACAACATTATTCTGGAAATCAGAGTTTCAGCCATCAACTGTGCAGGCACTAGTGCAGAGGCCACCGAGGAAGTCTTTGTTGGCAAGTTGTCTCACTTAGTGAAGAGATGAACTATTCCATTGGCTCTCTCCCTCAGCTGGCTGTGGTCCTCCCAGTCCACCAGTGAATGGCAGTGTTGGTGAGTGGACCAGTTCCAGAGTAGGAGCACAGGTCACCTACTCCTGTGACACCCACCTGGTTATGGTGGGAGAGACTGTGACCACATGCTCTCTCCCTTCTCTAACATGGCTGCCTAGTAGCGATGATGTCACCTGTGTACAGCCTACGTCAGGTACGCAAGGCTCATTGGTAAACATTCAAATATTGTGTTCGCTGTTCTCTGCAACGTTTTGTAGAATGTGAGGATCCAAGCAAACTTCTACAAGGAAATGTTTCCTTCACTAGTCTCAAGAGTTCAATGATAGCCATCTTGTGATGATGGATATAGTCTTAATGGTAGTGCAACGTCAGAGTGTATACTTGGACAGTGGACCCCAAGTCTTAAACTAGCAACGTGTCTCATCACTGACAATACATTGTCAAGTCAGTTATGAATAATATTATGTCATTTACAAAAGTCCTGGTTAGTGCATTTTCCCAAAAGGGTGCAGTTATCCAAGCGTGGGATTATTGCAGCATAACGTTAATGTTTGGGGAAACAATTGTTACCTAATCTTCTCTTGTACCTCTGGATATGCACTCTATGGCACTACCACATCTCATTGTGTTTCAGGAGAATGGATCCCTAGTCCTGACTCTGTCACCTGCAGGAATTCCAGTATGCATAATTATAATGTGTGACCATCATGCACAAAATGATTCATACCTGATTTTCAGCTCTCTTGGATTCTTCTTCTGTTAGTGGCGGCTCTCTTAGTACAGCAGAAGCCGTGGTCACAACAGGAGTAGTGTGTGGTGTGTGTAGCTTCACTGCTGGACTGCTACTTGGTGTTCTACTGACTAAATGTCATGGTCACTGTCATAGGAAGGGGAAGAGAGGCCAGACTGAGATACCTCCTGTTTATGAGGACATTCCCTTGGAGAAGACACCACCCATTGAACTCAACACAAATGAAGCTTATGGACATATTACTTAAAACTGATTCAAACCATCATGACAACCTGTATAAATAAAAACTGTACTTTTTGCTAGTTCGCTACTCTGAAATAATCTTTAATGTCACGATTTATGAAGGTCTGGAATATGTCGACACGTGAAGAAATGGTAGTGAAGTAAGAATTGTGCGAGGCGAGTATAGCTGGAATATCTGTACAGTCCTCTAATTGCCAGGCCTCATCTCTTTTTGGTTACTTAATTTTGTCTGGTTTTTTTTTCGGATTCTATGACTGCTTGAAATTTAGAGAGTTATAATAGTTTCCCTCGTATTTAGATCTACAGCTGCAGATGAAAATGTTGGAATGCATATTGCCTGTGATCACTAAACCTTTTTTGAAGTGATGGTAAAGTATGGTGTATGTGTACATCACATTTTCATGCATTGCACCATGTTGAATCCTGCTTCCCAGTGTTTGTCCATGATCCTCCATTGACATTGGTCAAGCTGATTTTTTGGACACGCCTATCAATAAACACGCAGACTACTGCGATTTTTGCGCATGCGCCGAAATGACAGTCCCAAACTCATTTTCACTATAAGTCTACAATGAACGTAAATAATACACAATATCACCCGCAGGGTATATGCTCCAGTTGAAGTGAGAATAATCAGCTGTTATGCAATCCATTTAGACCGGTGATGATGCACAGTCACATGTGCATTAGTGTAAAAGCTGTGTATGTACACATGACTGCTGAAGTGTTACTACAGAGCAAAGGGCGGTAACAACAAACTGCAAAGTGCACCAGTGTGCATTACTATACTAATGTACTGCACTAAAGTGCATGAGCACATGTGCAGCAGTCGACTGAGCCAAACATTGTCATACAGAATTACCTCTGATTATGCCTTAAATCCCTGGGCTACCACTTGTTCATTACAACAAGTTTAAAATTAACTACATTTGCATTTTAAATTCCGTTCTTTCACTGCGCTTATGACGCATGTCACAGTACAAACTGATTACATGGTTTTCCAAGTTAGTAAAGGCAAAGTCAGTAAACAAAAACGGTGGTGTTGCCTATATATTGGGGTTTGCATAATAGAAAGTAGGGGGAGTGGGGTTCCAACAAGCACCTTCATAAGCACAAAGTTAAATTATTTCCTGGGACTAGCTGTCTGTAAAATACCCTCTTCAAAATGCATTGCTTTTGGACACGCACTCAAAAGCTACAGACCTCACATTAGAGCGACTCTTGTGACAAAACAGTCAACAGGAGTTGAGTTTAGCAAAAGCTTTGAGAAAAATAGGGAAACTCTGTCTGTATAATACCCTCTTTCCTTGTTTCGTGTATAAACAGTTTACACACCAGACCTTCTACTTTCTTCTTAAACACACACACATGTTCACACACACATGGTCACACACATGCCACAGGTCAACTTCCAATCCCTATTGATATGAATGTGGACTACACACACCAGGCAGTCCCACTCCCCCACCTTATGATGATGGGTGGGGACACTAGTCACAGCGGTGATGAGGAAGACACTCCTCCTCCTCCTCCTCCTCCTCCTCCCCCTCCTCGGGACGGGACCCAGCAGTTTGTCAGCCATGTTTTATGTATGGAACACCTGTGATATCGTCTCTCGTACATGTGGTGTACAGAGATTTTGCCACAGTGATGTCATTATTACAGCGTGGTCTTATGCTATATACCAGTAGTAGCCAACTGTACATACACACATGTAGGGGTAGAGTACAGTGTCACTTTGCCCACGCCCCAGCTGACACAGATGTTGACTGTGTACTTTCACTTTTCAAAGATAATATATATGTTTTCTTCTTTTTTCATATACAGGACTAAATCATGCAGTTGATGTCTTTGAAGAATATTTGGCAGAGATTTCTTGTTGGCTAATTAAACGCAAAGCCAGGCTGTGCCTACATACATGAAATTATTCTGTGAATCATTATATCCCTGCCACTTTGATAATGTGGACGTGCTTGCATTCACTTGAAAAAGGTTTCTATGTTTCTCATACACCACTTCAAAGTACACTAGATATGTGGACCAACGTATATACCGACCAAAGAGCCAACCAACATAATATACAAACTGAATATATACCCACAACAGGAGATTGTGTGGATGTTGGTAGCTACCAGGCATTTTAACTGAGGATCAGCCTTGTGCATATCAGATCACATGAACAATTTAATGTCTTTCAGGTCAAAAGATCATCGAGCAACTCTCTCCACAAAGGAGCTTTCACGTGTTAGTCGAACGGTTGAGTTCAGCCAACAAGGTTGCACAGCAGGCAGGGAGACACAAAAGAGTTCTACATGAAACACATTCCCGGAACTTCTCTGGGTTTGTCAGGGAGGTTCTGGATGAGGAAAGGGAACAGTTGTGTCTGTGCCCTGATGCTGCTTCTTCCCTAAAGAACATTAGGAGTTTTGTTTGGCTGCTTCTCTAGCGTGGGCCCTCTCACCCAAGAGCCATGCTTACCTTCCATAACTAATGTCTTAGGAGAACAATAGCTATAAACAAGCAGCGACAAGTCTCTGAGTCACGCTATTTACGAGCCTTTATAGAGGTTCTGTTTGTTCTGGCAGTAGTGCACACTGTTTGGGTTGAGTCTCATGTAGCCCCTAGTTATTGTGACTATCATCCACCTGGTCATGCTCTTGTTTGAGACTCAAGTCCGCCAGTTGGCTGGTAAATACCCTGTCATTCCCTGGCTTGTGATCCTCCTACTATATTCATGCTCATTACACACACTGGTGACGGAAAAAGCATCCAAGAGCCAGTCTGATTGCGGAGTGTTCATCTGCCGTCAACAGGACGCCCCTATCGAGTGGGTGAACTAATATAGCCAGTGGAGATATGCACCTACGCAACTTGAAAAAGTGGGTGGGGCTCGTCGACGAGGCACAATAGCGCAGTCATGACGAAGTTTTGCAGCAGTAGATTCCAGGGTGGAAGAATGGCACAGTATCACCTTCTACTACGTAGCTGCTCTGCTCCAGCTACTGAGAATAGCTTCTGGTGAGAAAGAAGCAAGCTGCAGCAGGTTCTAGCTAGTAGCCATAGCAATTCATCTGTTTCTCTTCAAAATTAAACTGCCCACTGCTCCTAGTAAAGTGGCTAGTATACTCAAAACATTGGTTAATCCACGCAGTGGCGTAAGTAGGTTTACAGGCAGAACATTATTAATTACTGAGGATAAGTTACAACACAACTGGCAGTGGCTAGCCCTGCATCACAGCTGCACTTGTCCATATGCCTCATTGGACGTCAGCTGAATGTCTTGTGAACTCTTGACCTCTCTTGCCACACCCACCTCCTCATAGGTGACTGGTGGAGGGAGGGGAGGGGGAGGGGAGGAGGTGGGGCCAGACGACCTGCCCCTCACTCTCTGTATGAGGTACACTCCCACCACTCCCAGTAGAACTCCAATAGTTAGAAACACAAGACTGCACACCACGCCAATGACTATGGCTGTTGTCTTACAGACATCATCAAGTTCTGCTACTATAATAAGATTGAGCATAATAATAATAATGAGGTAAGCACTGCAGCTAGCCAATTGTACCTTCTGCCTCCACACATTGAGGAGTGGTACCATTCCAGAGGCCACTAGAGAGACATTCTCTGGTAGTGTCTCCCTCTAGACTATAGCCATCATCACAGAAGTAGACTGCCACTGATCCTACACTGTCTCCACTGTAACACACCCCACCACCACTCACTGACCCACACACTCTGTTCTCCTCAACCAGAGAGGGAGACAAGTCCCTCAATGAACAATTCTTGTCTATTAAGGTGTTACAAAAACATACGAGCTTGACTCCATATGCCTCATTGGAGGTCAGCTGAATGCCTTGTGAACTCTTGACCTCTCTTGCCACACCCACCTCCTCATAGGTGACTAGTGGAGGAAGGGGAGGGGGAGAGGCGGAGGTGGGGCCAGACAACCTGCCCCTCACTCTCTGTATGAGGTACACTCCCACCACTCCCAGTAGAACTCCAATAGTTAGAAACACAAGACTGCACACCACGCCAATGATTGTGGGTGTCTTACAGATATCATCAGGTTCTGCTGCTATTAATGATGAGGTAAACAATGCAGCTCACCATAATAGAGAATTGTACCTTCTGCCTCCACACATTGAGGAGTGGTACCATTCCAGAGGCCACTAGAGAGGCATTCTCTGGTAGTGTCTCCCTCTAGACTATAGCCATCATCACAGAAGTAGACTGCCACTGATCCTACACTGTCTCCACTGTAACACACCCCACCACCACTCACTGACCCACACACTCTGTTCTCCTCAACCAGAGAGGGAGACAAGTCCCTCAATGAACAATTCATTCCTGGGTGTACACATGAATAGCTACATCCACACACAAAATTCCCCCAAAACTGTGCATGTAGTGATCTGTTATGAGTTTGTGAGGCAGGAAAACGACAATGCTTGTATACAAAACACTCTAGTGACAACAGTTATGTTTATCATGTTAGAAGTGCACCTTGTAAGATACTGACTTGGTCTATTAAACCTTGGCCTACCTAACGGAGGTGGAATTGTTGAGGTGTTAGATTCTATACACACTAGGTCCATTGGGCGAGGGGACCATGATGAGTTGAGACATTGAGATGACATCCTCTCATTAGGAGTGTATCCATTCTGACAGTGGAACTGGATCTCTGCTCCCTCCTCTGTACTCCTGTACTCCTCAATACTACCATTGACTGGTGATGGTGGAGCTCTGCAGCAAGCTGGGGGGAAACCACAACAAAAACATAATAACGGTGTTACAAAAACGAAATAACCATTCCTAGCTACCTACCCTGCACGCTAGTCAGAGATACAGGGTAGCTGGAGCCAGCACAGTTGTTGGCAGTGATGATGATGGAGTAAACAGTGGAGTAGTACAGTGAGAGAGGTAGCTCCAGAGACTCAGTAGTTGTCTGGACCACAGTCTGGTCCTCCTGGTAGAGAGAGAGGGTGTAGTTGTCAATCTCCACTCCTCCATCATCTCGTGGTCTCTCCCACCCAACTACCAGTGAATACTGAGATATTCCATACACCACTGATGATGTCAGGTTCCACGGAGATGAAGGCAATCCTAAAATAGAACGTAATTAAACAAATCCTTGTGATAGTCTTCTTTATACCTGCTATCTTTATGTATGATGGTACTGAAATATTGTTGCTTATCCCATTGTAGCAGAGAATTTCAATAGGATAGTCGGTGAGGGAGGGGTTAACTTGTGTGTGGAGTGTTGAAGTTAAGTCACCCAGGAAAGAGTACTGCTGGTCTCGAGAGTAGTTTACCAGAGAGGCAGTGAACTGGCCAGTGGAGTCAGTCTGAGTGGTGAGAGATGAGTCATCTGCCAGGTTGAAGAGAATAGTGTTATCACTTGATCCAATGACCCAAGTCAGTCTTCCAGTAGAAAGTACAACACAGCAGGTCAGAGTGACATCTTCACCAACACATGCTGATTTGCCAGCTAAACTGGATGTTATTGTCTGCCCCTGTGTAGCTTCGACTAAAGTTGGCTCTAAAATTCCAATGGAAATGAGTATGAAGAGGACTCTCATGATCCTACCATGATACATCATGGCGTAGTAGTGCGAGAACATCCGGAGCACATTTCGTCGTCGCTCTGGAAAGAGGTACATACAGCCTCGGTAAGCCACCGAAGAGTGCAGCGAATGCCGCCGTCGAGTATTGTACGGACCTGACGCGTAGCGACTTCCGGCCACGCCCACACTCCACGCGATGCGCGCCTACTAATTAAGGCCACGCACACCCATTGAAGCGCACACACTACGTAACCTCGTGTGTATCATGTGTATAATATCTCTCTCCGTGCTGACGCGACCGGCCGATAACTCCACAGGGTGACTCGGTCATAGTGGAGTCTGTGTACTACCTGCATTCTTTAGGCCAGTGCTATTCGCACCTTACTTTGCTTGCCGCCCGGATGGATCATGATCGGAGCCGGACCTCGTCTAGGGCTGGGCTAGGGCATTGACAGACTCAACCAATCGATGCCCTAGACGAGGTCCGGCGCCGATCATGATCCATCCGGGCGGCAAGCAAAGTATAAATACCCAGTGGGAGTGCGCTTGAATGGGTGGGCGTGGCCGTAAGCGTGCATATTATTATATCTCTGGCGTGACCGGAAGTCGCTACGCCGTAAGTATAATTATACACTCCAGTTGACAGACACTCTGTCACGAATCGCTCTGGTCACTGGCCAGTAACTTACTTTGCCGCCATGGCCAAGACTAAGAAAACGGATCCAGAGATTCAAGCTCTGCAATCCTCCCCACAAGGTGGAATCCATCCCTGTGCTAATGTCTACCGACACTATCCTCTGTGACACATCCACTGGGCCTCCTCGTCCTCTTGTCCCCCGCGCATCGCGAAGTCCGGTCTTTGATTCTCTACATGGGCTCTCTCACCCTGGGATCCGAGCAACTCGACAAGATCCTTGCCTCGCAATACATTATGGAACGCCGTTTCCGCCAAAAGTAAGGACTCTCTGCCTGTCAAAAATCGATCTCTAACTCGGATCACTAATTACTTGATTTTTGGGGGAAATCGTTCTCTAAATCGATCTTTTACTCGATTTTTCGCTCAAATTGATTTCGTAAATGATCTTTCACTCGTTTTCGCTCTAATCCATTTGTAGATAGAGGTTTGGTTCGCGAGATCGATTAGAGTGAAAAATTGAATGAATTGAGTAAAAGAACGATTATCCGAGTAAAAAATCAATTTAGAGAACAATTATTTTCCAAGAATCGAATAAGTGATCGAGTTAGAGATCGAGTTTTGACTGGCAGAGAGTCATTACTTTTTTAGGAAACGGCGTTCCATATACGTGTGGCCAGAAATGAATTCAGACATACGTAGATGGATATGTTATTATACTGTACCTGCATCCAGTGTCAGCGCTCAAAAGTACAACGTCACACTGTCACTCCACTCTTTTCTTTTCCGACCCCTGATGCAAGATTCGACACTGTCCATATCAACCTTGTCGGACCTCTCCCACCCTCCAAAGGATATACTTACCTCCTTACGTGGGTAGACCAATTCACACAGTGGCCATGAGAGGCTCTTACTCTATCACCGCAGAAGCTGTCGCCCAAACTTTCATCAGCGGGTGGATCTCACTTTGGTGTTCCCTCTGCAATTGTCACAGATCGCGGACGTCAGTTCGAGTCCAATCTCTGGAACGTACTCATGAAGCTCCTCGGATCGAAACGCGCCAAAACAACTGCTTACCACCCCCAGTCGAACGGCATGGTGGAACGTTTTCACTGACAGCTCAAAGTAGCACTGAGAGCTCAACCCAATCCTTCTGCATGGATGGATTCTCTACCAATGGTACTCCTTGCAATCCGAACGGCACTGAAGGAAGACATCTAATCAACAGCAGCTGAGATGGTGTATGGCACTACCCTCCGTCTTCCTGGATAATTTTTCAGCCCTCCTTCCACCTCTTCATTAAATTATCCATCAGACTTTGTTTCGCAGTTAAAAGCTCACATGCAACTCCCATCGTTTCCTCCGATCTATCTTCCCAACCACAAGCCTACTCCTGTGCCTTCTCAACCGGCACCCCGAGTCACACGATCAGGACGACGAATTTACTGGCCGAAACGCCTGCACACCTACATATATACCATTGTGAGCCACTGGGGAGGGGGAGTGGTGTAGTGGATACACTTTAACCTCTGACATAACCACGTGCTTAGAACATATGCTTAGATTGTGGAACATTTGAGCGTGTCTATATATTATACAAATGGAAAAATCATTTCTTCAAAATGAAGGGGGATATAGGGATGGCTTGAAGCACCAAAAAGGAAGAAACAAGGGGTCATTACAGCAAAGATGCACAAAGCTACATGACACCATCCCTATATCTTTGTTCGATATTAAACTTTCCTTACGAACAATAACACAAAGATATAGGGATGGTGTCATGTAGCTTTGTGCATCTTTGCTGTAATGACCCCTTTGTTTCTTCCTTTTTGGTGCTTCAAGCCATCCCTATATCCCCCTTCATTTTGAAGAAATGATTTTCCACTTTGTTTCCACTATTTTTATTGTTACAGTCACTCTTGGTGCTCATGGGTATGTTGTAGATAGATAGGTTACCAAGGACACAAACTCTAATTGTTGAAAGTGCCTGAAGCAGGAGCTACGTAGATACCATATTCACCTCAGGTAATTAGTTATTAGGTTATGGCACATGGTTGTGGTTTCATGGGCAGGCTTTGGTAATCAGGCTACAACCTAGGGGGGACAAATGGGCCCCTTTTGTGCGCCAAGCAATGCCGGCCAAGTTGCTCCTCGTGTAAATCAAAATGCAAGCTAGCCAGTTCGAAATGTGCACACTGACTTAGAAGCTGAGAGTTCCTCTGCAGGTCGCCTTGTAATACGCGCGCACAGCGCGAACGTATGGCACGCCAAACGTAAAAAAAATCGGCCTTACTGTAGAGCGTTCTACAGACACTCTAGAGCGTCCTACAACGGCCAAACTCTAGAGCGTCAGACAGACTCTCAAATCGTCCTAGAACAGCCAATCCCTAGGGAGAAACTCCTGCGCACTCCATAGTACGCATGCGCCGTAGTATGGAGGTTTGTTCTTGCCCTTTGACCCTTGGGTATCTGCGCGTGTGCAGTGAGTGAGTGAAAAATAGGGACCAGCCCCATTGTCAATGAGATTCACCAATGCTGGCTTTTAGATTTTCGTTTTCGGAGGTCACGTTCTCCCCACCGTCGGCCATATGGAAGGCGATAAGGCACGTCAGTCACTCCGCTGCAAGAACAATCCTTCCTCCATACTACTACGGCGCATGCGTATGCTCTGGAGTTGCTCTAAGACGCTCTAGGGGTTGGCTGTTCTAGTACGCTCTAGATAGAATTTGGCCGTTGTAGGACACTCTAGAGTGTCTGTAGAACGCTCCTCAGTAAGGCCGATTTTTGTTACGTTTGGCGTGCCATACGAACGTCCCTGCCTAGCGCATGCGCGCGGCTTACTGAATGCTGAGTTAGCAGCAAATGGCGTTGTTCAGTGTCGACCATGGAAGAGCTCCACGATGAACGGTAGTGACTGGCGGCAAGAAAGAAACGATCACTTGATGTCCGTGCACACCTCCGACAAAATTGGAGACGTTCAGTGAAAAAATCAGCGCTTCAACTGGTTCTGGTAAGGAGATAGCGGGTTTACTGAAGAAGAAACCGGAAGATGAAGAATAATTATGATGATGATGATGACACGAACATCCAGAAATCGGGTATGAGCGAAGTCTCGCGTGGAGAACTGAAGGTGCATATGAGGTCTTTGGGAACATGTATAGGTAGATATGGGCCCGTAGACTATTGCTAGTGTGTTTTGAAGGCCTAGGGAGTCATTTTGAACGTTTTTAGGCGTTTTGTACGCGGATCACGTGAGATTTGACTCGTGCCATCCCTATATAGAGCGTCTACCGACGCTCTAATAATATATATAATATAATAATTATATTGGTAGTTGTGCATTGTGATTCAGTTCATGTGCCAGCATGAGAGATCGGCGGATCGTCACAGCGAGGCCACCTGACTGCTTGGTCGGTACTGCTCTATGCCTGTTGCTTGTCGAACCCGAGGACATGTGGGAAGATCGTTAGAGCAGTCAGGGTAGAAGATCTCGGTGATAAATGTGATATATATAATTATACATAATGTTAATAGTATTTATGTTGGCAATTGTCCCACATTACAATAATAATCAACATTGTGAATATAATTGTATTTAGTTCTTATAGTCCAGCTTTACGACGACTGGTTATTGAATTTCACACCATAGTTAGACAGCACGGCGGCATGCAAATCTTTATGAAGTAATTTTCTGTTACCCTCAGCTTCAAAGGCTTCCTCATCGCAAAACCTGATGTACATCTACAATCTTGCCGCATGCTATAGCTAGCTACACACATTATTCAACTACGATGAACACTTGATTATGCTGCAACCAACAGGTAGCTAAGTACGTACTGTTTGATTCCAGTGTCCATTCGCAGTCAGCTGGTAGTCTTATATTTTGTTCAGAAGTGGGACGTTGCATGCATTCTCTCCAAGAACATGCTGTTTTCCGAGGAGGAAACAAAACAAAACTATAGCCAGTTTGTCTAAAGTAGCTACCGGATGTAGTTTACCTAATAAAACCTGACTACTGTCCAGGAATTGCTGATTTGTTTTCGTTGCTGAATATACAATTCTGAGTCTCACAAACAAGCACGCGCACCTATGAATATACATAGGCCAAGTATGGGGCGTTCTGCGCGCGTGGCGAAAGCTATGTATAGGTTTGATGATCAAACCTACTTGGTATTCTCCAGCACAATGCCTGAATTTATGGAACGCCGTTTCTGCCAAAAGTAAGGGCTCTCCGCTTGTCAAAAATCGATTTCCAAATCGATCACGTAGACTCTACTCGATTTTTGGTCAAAAATCGAAATCGATCACGTACTCGATTTTTGGTCGATCTACGATTTTCTTTGTAAATCGTTGTCTGTTTACTCGCGTTAGCTTCAAGAAGCGCGTGTGTTTGACGTAAACCAGTCCTAAAGACGTCATATCCGTAGTATCCGCAGCTTCTAGTGCGTGATGCCCAGCTCGCTACGATCCGCGGACCAAGGATGCAAATGACGTTGATTGGCCATTCTGGGATATGATTGGAGATCGAGATCTAAGACTGAGTGCCTCGCGGGAAAAAGGGTGCGTTCACACGAAGTCGAGACACCAATCATCAGATCACAGACGAGACCGTCCAAATCAATCAATTTCGCGTGCATCCGTAGTCCACGGAGTTTTGTAGCGGCGGCATCACACAGTCTCGTGCCCAGCCCCCGCCCTCTCTCGAGGAAAAGGGTCTGGTGACTATTGAGCGTTTTCTTGGTTGTGCTGACTCATCATTGCCGAGTGCATGCGCAGAAAATCCCGTTTTCGTTCGTGGACAGCGGAGTCCACGGAGGTCCACGGGGGTCCACGAAGGTCCACGGAGCTGCGTTACGATCTATTACATAACATCATGTGATATTTCACGCTCGTGGCAATCTGATTCGGTGTCTCAAAAGTAAGACTGTCGAGTCAGCACAACCAAGAAAACGCTCAATAGTCACCAGACCCTTTTCCTCGAGAGAGGGCGGGGGCTGGGCACGAAACTACATCACACACCGAAGAGAGTTTCGCGAGATTGATTACGAAATCGATTAGAGCAAAAAATAGAATGAAAGATCGATTTAGAGAACAATTCAAATCGAGTAAAAGATCGATTTAGAGATCGATTTTGAGATCGATTTTTGACTAAAAATCGAGTACGTGATCGATTTGTAAATCGATTTTTCACCGAGTATCTATATACGTGATCGATTTGGAAATCGATTTTTGACAGGCGGAGAGCCCTTACTTTTGGCGGAAACGGCGTTCCATATGAATTCCCTATAAGGAAAGCAAAGTAGGTGTTGATTAGGAAGTAGCTCAGCCCTCTGACTCAGCCCTCTGACTCAGCCCGCTGCTGTTGGTAGTATATAGTACAACTAAGTTGGTACTACTACGTATAGGTTTGATGATGGCAAGTGTGTGTGCTCTATGAGCGCGCAGCGCGAATAGAGCATACTTGCCATCATCAAACCTACTTAGTACACATCTCTGTAGTAACTACAGAACAATGGAATGCCGCCCTTTTTAGGAAAGTGTTGCGTAAGCACTTGACAGCACAGCACAGCAAATTAATTGTACAGCAACTGCAAGTTTGTACAGCAGGAATGGTGCTAAGTGGGTGTTACTACAAGCCAATAAATTATACCTCATAATGCGTCGTTGCCGGGTAACGTGTAAAATCATACCCTATAATGCGCCGTTGCTGGGGTAACATCCAAATACGTACATACGTAGCTAGTGATAGTACGGCAAGCTATAGCTAATGGTTAGCAAAAGAACATGGGTCAGTTATACGCGTATCTTCTGCTTTGTTCAACTTTGGTGCTAGCAGCGTATGGTAGGTATAAAATCATTCGGATGCAAAGATGATAATATTATTGGCTTTCAGCGGACGTGTCTCTCTATCCGACGGACGAGACTGAAGCAAGCTGCGGAGAAAAAACGACCATAGAGTGCACCGCGACGGCCACCAATTCAGTCACCATCACTGCTAAGAATGACAGCTTCGTGTTCGGAGTTCACACATACGAACGTGGCAGCGCCCGTGAGGCAAAAGCTGGAACGCTGGATCTGTATCTAGCACAGGCCTCGGTGAGTGCTGAGAATCCTTTTCTAACAAATTTCAGAGTTATTGCATCTGAGAATTACATGGGAAAAGTAACTATCATGAGTTGTGCAGATGTAAATGCAGTACAGCTTGTGAAAATTCGAACCAAGCGTAAGTTAATAAGCATAATTTTACTAGTACAATCACTAGATTTTTTTGTGCAGCAACACAATGTCGCTTACCAATGTACAACTAATGGATATTGGTAACAATACAAAACTAATCGAATGGGAAGAACCAAATTGTGAAGGATGGAGACAGTTGTCTTATTATACATTGGTCATTGTAGAAGGTGGAGAAGAAAGATATGCTACTGCAAATGAACCATCCACAATCGTGTCTGGTCAATTCTCAAGGATTACAATTACAGCAACAAACGTCTGTGGAGAAACCACATCCATTGCAATAGTCAACAATGAAAATGGTAGCTAGATACAATAGTCATATTGATAGTGTCTTAATAAAGCAAATCATACAAAATAGACGGAGAAAAAGAAGAAGAAGAAAAACAGATGTATAATAAAGCTGGGGGTGGAAAAACTCGAGGTATGCTTACAGCATTGTCTGTATAATAATACCTATTCCCAAACCAATACATTTTTGTAGGAGGATCTGTACTACTTACAACCATACTACTTGGAGCTACTAGACTATTGTCATAACATCTATATTAGACAAACAGTGCGACATGAATTTTATTATAATGACGTGAATACTACGGCATGCGGGACCCATTTGGAGGACAACCCCGCCAATGCCCGCGATGTAATGGTGTCAACAGGTAGCCAGACCTGGCTAGCGAGACTAGTCAACAGGGCAATTCCGACACTGAGAACTCCTAGGCTACCTGAAGGGTGGTGGTAGCTACATTAGCTAGCTATATATGCAGTTTTAGGCTCGCTTCCACTGGCCAATAAACATTCACACTTCTGTTTGTGTGACAGTCACTGCATTGTATTTGCTCTCCATGGCCAGTTAGGCCTTGGCGGATCATGCTCCCAAATGTGCCTATTATGCTCTGCCGCAATTCCTTTAAAATACCTCTATTATGCCTCGGTCTAGTCCTATTCTGCTCCCACAGTTTTTGTTTATGCTCGCATTATGCTCCACTCACACACCAGAGGAGGTATATACATAATACGTACGACACGGTGACGTCATCGTGTCGTACCTCCTCTGCTCACACACAGTGCTCATGCATGAGTGTATATAAAATCAGTCAATCATATGCTTGTCACATGATGGTGTTAGATGGCTGCTAGAGGACTATATTGAAACAGCTCGTATATCTTATATGTTCATGTTTTTTTCTATTATGCCTTTATGCTCTGGCGTCCTATTATGCTCAAAATTATGCCAGTATAATCCGCCAAGGCCTATCTCCAGTCCAAACTCGCTCCGCCTGCCCCTATTTCATTCACTCGTGGAATCGCACACCGCGAGGGTCTGTGCGCATGCGCATCTACGATCGCGCGCGCGCGGGCACACCCGGACACGCCTAGCTCGGGCCTCTTGTAACGTCCAGTGTGGCAAGCCCGCAGACAGGGCGTGACAGAGAAGTTCTTCATGAAGGCGTGGAAACAGATTGACATTCTTCTCCTTTGGTGTGTGTTGCCAGCAACAATCACAGGTGGGTCTCAGTGAGCATGTGCCTTCCGCAAAAGTGCCAGGTGTAAGTGACCAGGTCTCAGTACCAGGTTCATCAAAATAACCACTTGACCCAGTTGGCTAATTAACATTAAAAATGACAATGTCCACTGAGGTCTCGCATAATCACTGGGATAACCTGTGTATGCTAACTTATGTTATTTTACACAGGGGATGTGTTCTTGCATTCAATTGCTGTAAAATGTGGAGGGGAGATATACTGTTCATGTTTTGCAAATAAGACAAACGCAGTTTCTATCAGTGCAAGCAGGGAGAATACTTCATATGGGACCCATACATTTGAACGAGGCAGTCATCGACAGGTTTCACTTGGGCCATTAGAACTCTATGTGTAAAAGCTGAGAAGGATCCAGATTTCATTTTTCTGACAAATTTTGAAATAAGAATGGAACACAATTCAAGAGAACTCCTCAACATATCGTGTTTTGATGTGTCTATGAAGAAGGAACTCCAGGCACCCACTGAGTTTGAAAGTATGTGTGTTTGCTCCCAAAGTTTACATGAAAGTTTTTTTAGAATGACTTTTGGTTGCAGGTGGTGATTGCCATGTAAAAGCATCACTAGAGGAAAATGTTTTGGAATGGGATCCACCATCCTGTGAAGGATGGCAAGATATTCAGTACTATACAGTGATGTATGGAAATAAAAGTTCAATTGAAACCGAACGTCATGTTACATATGCTCAAGATATATTGAATGGAACCTCTATTGTGATTATGGCAACTAATGTTTGCCAAGAAACGACTGTTATTTCGAATATAAGTGGTAAGTGCAATGTTGCATACAGAAGGGGCTCACTTAGGCCTTGCACCCTATAGGTCAGTGCTTATTGCTTAGCTGCTGTTAAGTATCGTACTTCCTAGTTCGAAGTGCCACATACTACAGTGTACCTATCTATAAACGCACTGTGGTTTTTAGTGAGCAGAATGTTATGGGTTCGAGTCCCACCCATGGTTACCCACCTAATATACACATGTTACCCCAGCAACTACCCATGTAGGGTATGATTCATTGGGGTAGTAGTAGCACCCACTTAGAGTTAAAACAACACTTTCCTAAAAAGGTGGCATGTCCATAGTCCTGTGGTTAAGTATGGCCAAGAATGCTCTACTCCCACTGCATGCCAGTAGAGCATGTAATTATACTTGCCATCATCAAACCTATACATAATGTATCTTCTCGTTGTTCCAGTGAACTCCCTGCCTACTGATAAAGATCCAGACGTAACAGGTACTCTTTTATCATACACTATGTTATGGGTCAAATCGTGATCTACGCTGCAATGATGGAAAATGTGTTTATGGATGACCTATAACTCAGCATGCATGCACGCCACCTTCACATTGCATGCTGCTTTACTTTGGAGTATTTGTGCAGTCAAGCATACATTTGCAGAACTCGCCTGAACCGGTTGTTTAAAATTATATCTGGTGTTGTATATACAGCTTATCATTTACAGTTCAAGCCCACTCCCACTCTGTAGCCATCACCTGCTTGCCATTTTTGAGAGTATATGTGGTGGAGTGTACACAAGGCATGCCAAGCCTGTGTTGAGGTGCCCTTATGTAATTAGCACAGATCCAATTTGATTAATCAGCAAGCAACCACTAAGTCCAAAACCCTCGGTGAACTGTGCATGCGTCGGTACCGCTAATTGATTGGCTGGGCTAGTACGCGTTTACTCGTAGTCTCCACGCTAGAATCTCGCGGAGAGTCTGACACGGGCTAGCTACAGTAGTAGATAGCATGCGGGAGTCGATACACTCCCTTGCGTTGTGACTTCTTGTGCCTTCAAGATACACAGAGCAAGCAGCCGTAACTCCCGAACGCAGCATTTCAGAGAAAAACCTACATATTTTTCGACCTTTATCCGACGCTGAATACGTGGTATTGTTTGTGGGGCCTCGGGAGTGAGAGCGCACCGAGGGGTTATTCAGCTAGGCAACCCTTTTTGAAAAAGGCATAAGTGTATGGAGTGGGCCTCACTGCTTATGACTGTTTTCCTTTGGAGACTTTTTAAGTTCAGTACCCTGCCTTTATATCAAAGAAAACATAAGCCCATAAAGTTTTCATGGGCACCAACAGAGAACTGAACACAGTGAATACAGATGACTTAGTGTCCCTTTGTCTCTGTTTATGCTAAGTCTTCTTTATAATGACTCCAGATATTTGTATGTTCCACTCTTGTCCCTATCAAAATTCTTCCATGTTGCCAACCCACACATTTTCTGCAATAGCAACACTGTGTGTTTCCTTTCTCTGTGTGTCTTTGACTCTCTCCTGAATAAACCATACTGTTTCACCAAATAACACTCTCGACAATAAAATGGAACAAAGGTACACTGGACTAGGGCTGTTCAAATTGGACAAGTGGAAAAATCACTTCTTCAAAATGAAGGGGGATGTAGGGATGGCGTGAATTATGAAAAAGGATGCCAACAAGAAGATGCTTCAGCCGACAACAAAAATCATACATCCATCCCTACATCTTTCTTTCTTTTGCTCTGTCTAAGAATGTGTAGCTAGGCACTCGTTATTGGGAGTAGCTAGGTATAATATTATTATAAAACACAGTTGAGGTTGTGAGTTAAAGAAAGATGTAGGGATGGATGTATGATTTTTGTTGTCGGCTGAAGCATCTTCTTGTTGGCATCCTTTTTCATAATTCACGCCATCCCTACATCCCCCTTCATTTTGAAGAAATGATTTTTCCACTTGTTCCACTTATTTTTAGCCTACACTGAGCCCCACCCTTTAAG
This sequence comes from Geodia barretti, assembly GCA_030341885.1. NCBI lineage: Eukaryota > Metazoa > Porifera > Demospongiae > Tetractinellida > Geodiidae > Geodia > Geodia barretti. Next base: position 22,439 of record CASHTH010002690.1, on the reverse strand, counting down.
CGGAGCAGAGCGGCGAGCGAGGAGCAGCAGGGTTCACACCCATGTGTGTGGAGATTTATGCACTGCAGATTTGTGTGATTTGAAGATTTGATCTCACACACACTCGCAGTGCATTATGGGGGCAGGGGCGATGTCCGTAACGTTGTTTGCAATTTTGCATGATTCTTGCATGAGAGACTAGTGGGCGCATGCGCAAGTACAAAACTAACCCAACATTCATTGTACAATATGCTTTGTTGTGAATTGTGAAGGAAAGTTTTTTCTTTAGGAGAGGTCTATTCCAGCTGAAGTGAAAGGTGTAGAGGCCAAATCAGGGGTATATAGCTAGTAGCAAGCAGGCAGTAGGAGCCAGAAGTTTGCAGGGTTCAGGGTCTAGCTTGAGAGTGCAGTTGCAGTCCAACCCCTATATAGACAGAATAATATCAGAGCGTCGGTAGACGCTCTATATAGGGATGACACGGGTGAAATCTCACGTGATCCGCGTACAAAACGCCTCAAAACTTGGCGAGAATGACTCACCATTGCTTGAAAATCACTAGCAATAGTCTACAGGCCAATACCTAGCTATACATACTCCCCAAGACTTCCTACTTGCCCTCAGTTCCCCACGAGAGAATTGCCTCTTACGCGATTTCACGATTTTCGTGTCATCATCATCATCATATTCTTCATCTTCCGGTTTCTTCTTCAGTAAACCCGCTATCTCGTTACCGAAAATAGTTGAAGTGCTGATTTTTCCATCAAACGTTTCCAGATTCGCCAGAGGTGTGCACGGACATCAAGCGATCGTCTCTTTCTTGCCGCAAGTCACTACGGTAGATCGTTGAGCTCCTCCACGGTAGTCACTGAACAACGCCATTTTTGCTGCTAACTCAGCATCAGCGATCCGCATGCGCCGAGGAGGGCGTTTCCCCAAAGCGGTGCGCGCGCATTCTCGTGCGTGAACCAGGTCTACGAGACTAAGCCAGGATGCCTGCAGAGGAACTCTTATCCTCCAGTGACTTCTGTAAGTCAGTATACACATTTTTAACTGGCTAGCTTGCTTTTAGCTGTTGATTTGCACGTGGCAGTCTGCGCCGGGTTACGCGAGCCTTACAAATTAGCCTTCTTTCTTTGTCCCCCGGGTAGCTGCTATATTATACCATTACTGAAGCCTGCCCATGAAATCGCCACCGTGTGCCACCACCTGATTATTGCGTCCTTGTTGGCCTGGAGACACTACGCGTACATCCCCGCTTCAGGCGCAGCAGCCCATTAGCTACTGCTTTCATCAGTTATCTCTACAACATACCCATGAACATCAGGTGACTGAAAATGCAGTGTTGTCATAAGCAGTTAAAAATAGTGGAAACAAGTGGAAAAATCATTTCTTCAAAATGAAAGGGGGATATAGGGATGGCTTGAAGCACCAAAAAGGAACAAACAAGGGGTCATTACACGGCAAAGTTGCACAAAGCTACATGACACCATCCCTATATCTTTGTTGTTATACGGCTCTGCAATAGAGGTTGTCTTGCATGTAGCTATATTTAGCTCAAGGGAAAGTTTGCTTATAAACAATAAAACAAAGATATAGGGATGGTGTCATGTAGCTTTGTGCAACTTTGCCGTGTAATGACCCCTTGTTTGTTCCTTTTTGGTGCTTCAAGCCATCCCTATATCCCCCTTTCATTTTGAAGAAATGATTTTTCCACTTGTAGATAGTATGCACCATCAAAGCATAATACAGAGGAGTAGACAGACAATGTATGAGTAGGCTTACAATAGGAATTGGTAGTGCAACAAAGGCTAGGTCAGAAGTGGTATATATAAGGGTGCAGGAATGTATAATACAAGTCAGCAGTGGTGATAAGGGGTAGGAAAACACTTCAGAGCCCCACCTGCCCAGCAACTCCCAGATAATCTTATAAGTATAGGTTAACGCCTGGTTCTGAAGCTGTACAGGCATATCCCGAAGCTGTTTACTCTAGCACCAGGGGGTAGAGTAAACAGCTGAGGGGATATCCAGTACCACTGAAGGTAACCAAGGTGTTAACCATTGTGTAGCCTAGCAACGTACTAATTGCCTAGCAAGCATATTATTTTACCGGGGGTTGTGAGAGAAATCGGTGGGCGAGACGAGGGAAAGGAGGCCGAGAGCAAGCTTGCGTGAACCCATGCTGCCTGTTGACCGTTTGTTCGAGTGATTACTACTTAGCTAGCTGAGTGTAGTGCGCAATTGTAGCGGGCTGCTGTAGCGCGGACCAAGCAGAGAAGACAAGACTCCGTGCAGACTGGAATGACGTTCTTTGGAGTCTCCTTCGTATACCACGTACGCTACAGCCAGCTATGGTGCAGCTAAGCTGACATTTTGAAACAGCGTGTTCAAAACGACACAAGTGACGCACGGCACACAGCCCTCTCGCTCCAGCTCTAGCCTTTTTCTGGCTTGGCGTGCGCATCTTCCCGCTTACTGGCTCCCACTTTTCCCTGCGTGCCAGCTGGTATGTAGCCACAGCCATCTACAGCTTACCAAGAAAGGTCACTGGCCATTGTTTGCTCATAGATCGTTGTGTAAAACTGTGGCTACCCAGCCAGTGAATACTCATATTGACTCAATTAAAGGCAACCACACATCCTTGGGATATGTGTATTGATGTGCTGGCTGCTTGGGTACTGGGAATACTACTAGCTTGGTGCCTTTGAAATCAGCAAAACTAGGTTACAATGGCTGGTTATCCTTCCCACGTCTGCATTACCTCTATAGTGCAGCAATATTTTTCTTAAATGGGCTCACAGCTGCCTTTCCTTACCAGGGTCAGCATGATAGGTGGCCCTAGCCACTGCCTTTACCTTGCCCAGGGTCTGACGACAAAGGGATCTACCTCTAGCCTTTACATTCTCAGAATTATGCACATAATATCTACTGCCCTCATTCTTTTCGGGTGATAACACAAAAACTTGAACTTATCTCAAAGGATGGAGAAGCCCAGGTGGCAGTGGTGACAGCAGAGTGGTGATAGAGCGCAGTGGAGGGCCTTGCGACTGAAAGAACAGGGCGAGGTTCTTGTTATCAGCCACGACTGTTAGCAGAGAAGTGCTGGCTAGAGACCGAGGGGGTGCAGAAGTGCAGAAGTTGAACTGGAAGGAGAGTCGTCAGGCACCCCTTATTAAAATAGGCAATGAGGGAATGCAGACAACTTGCAGGGGTTACCTTGAAACATAATTAACTGTGGCCACAAACACCAAGCTGCAGTAGAGTACAGACCTTGGAGTAAATTATACGTGCAATAGCAAAGACCTCACTTTGACCGTGGCGACTCCAGCACAATACTCAGGAGTGCGGACAAGACAGACACGGAGGTCACGTGAAGGTGACAACGTCAGGTTGTGGCCGTCCCGTGGAACCTCGAAAGAAATTGGCAATGAGCTGGATTGCAGCTAGCTAAAGTACACACAACAGTAGCTCCTTACCAAAAGACGGATAGCTAGGCCGAAATTCGGGAGCAAACCCAGGCGAGTGAAAACCAGCGGCCGCGCGCCGCACGACGGGGACCACGTGGTCTGCTCTAACGCGCGCCGCGCCCCTGTCTGGCGCATGCATGCGCACAGCCGGCTCACTGATGCTGAGTTAGCAGCAAATATGGGTCGTTCAGTGTCGACCATGGAAGAGCTCCATGATCTACCGTAGTGACTGCGGCAAGAAAGAAATGATCGCTTGATGTCCGTGCACACTCCGGCGAAATTGGAGACGTTCAGTGAAAAAATCAGCGCTTCAGATGGTACTGGTAAGGAGGATAGCGGGTTAAAGAAGAAGGAAGAAGGAAGAGAAGAATGATGACACGGACAATAGAAATCGCGTGATGAGCGGATTCTCGTGTCCAGAATGCAGGGACGTATGAAACTTTTCGACATAGTATAGGTGTAGATATGGACCCGTGAGTGTTGTGGTGTGTTTTGAAGGCATAGCTAGCCATTTCGCCGCAGTTTCGAGGCGTTTTGTATGCGGATCACGTGAGATTTCACTCGTGTCATCCCTACATAGAGCGTCTACCGACGCTCTGATAAGGTCTTTGTGATAACATTGAGAGCAGACACTTGAGAAGGTTTTAGAAAATTCAGCAAATAAATTATCAAGCATGGATTCTGGTCTTCTCAATTTTTTTCCTGACTCTCTCGGCTTGTTTCTAGCCTGCAGGTAGTTCTGTGGGCAATGCGGAGTAAGGTATTGTCCTTTACGTGTCAGCTTCCAACAGACTGTAGTTGCTATGGAACCATCTTCTTCTCTAAATACCAAATGGTGTCATTTTCTGGTGGAAATGAAATACATGATGGCTCAGCGTTAGTAAATTTCTGTACAGTGTTCTAGCTAGGTAAAAAAAGCATAGCGTGGTGCTATTGGTCACCTAGGGGTCTGGGGGCATGCTCCCCTAGGAAAATTTTAGCTTTTAGACTCTCAGAGATTGAATCTGTGTGAGTTTGCGGCAAATGTGGCAAAATTTAAAACACAATGCTGTGTCCAACCTCATCATGAATGGTTCAGTTGTGAAAACAGCTTATGTAAACTATAGTACTTACATAAACTATGAATATAGTTATTCAAGTGCACCTGCGTACAGTGGCGGGCTATTCCAACAGAGCGGTGGAGTTTAACTATAGCGTGGTGCTGCACCACTCTTCTGCGCTTTGACGAGAACCCTGCTGTACATGATAGTTATGATTTTTCAACGTTATATACGAGTATTCCTCATTGTTTGCTCAAACAAGCCTTACAATCTTTAATCAAGGAGGCCTACAAAGTGAGAGACAGTGTGTTCCTTATAGCCGACCATGCAGGAAGAGCATATTGGTCAAACACACCATCATCACCGTCATCTAAACATAACATAACTGAAGAACAGCTTGTTGCGTATGTGGAATATCTGATTGTTAATAATATTTATGTTAGTATAGGCGATAGAGTGTACAGACAATGTGTGGGGATTCCGATGGGCACGGATTGTGCACCATTAGTAGCTAATTTGTTTCTCTTCTATTATGAATATCAGTGTGTAAGGGGCCTAATTAAAACAAATTTGGTGTTAGCTAAAAAATTCAATAATACAATGAGATACATTGATGATCTTTTAACACTAAATAATACTGCGTTTGATTCAGCGATAAATGACATATACCCCTGCCAGCTACAACTGAAGAAAACTACGGAGTGTGAAACAAAACTGTCGTACTTAGATATACTAGTAACTATAGAAAATGGGAAATATTTAACAGCATTATATGACAAGCGAGACAATTTCAATTTCAACATTGTTAATTTTCCATATCTTTCTTCTAACATTCCATCTGGACCTGCATATGGAGTTTATGTTTCCCAGCTTGTACGTATAAGTAGAATATGCAGTAACTATACTCATTTTGCGGTGAGGCACTACAAACTTACTCAAAGACTTGTTCACCAAGGATTCAGGTACTAAACATTGTGTGTAGTTTTTAGAAACATGTGTGGTTTGTAGACAAATATGGTTGTAGCGTACGCAGACATATTGAAGATGGTGTATGTTTACCATCGTTCCAGAGTCGCCACGTCTCACGCAGATCTATTTAAACGATGTTTTTTAATTTTAATTTTACTCACGCAGATCTATTTAAACGATACGTTTTTTTATTTTACAACGCGTGCAGACAACTGTGCACTAAATAGAATCATTGCAAAGCCGCTCTGGTGCTCATGAGCCTGGTCTGCATGTAAGTTTTATTCTCTCTTTCCAGATTTTATATATATTTCTATTTTGTCTATTTTTCTACGGACCTATTATACAGAGTTTTTTTACTGCCTCTTTCGTTTTACTTTATTAAGATCAGTTCTTTCTATTTTTATACACAAATATATATACTACCTCTGTATAGTAACTGTCACTGTGATTGTTTGTCATTCGGTTTGGACACTAGGTGTGTGGGGAGAGTTGGCATGCCATAAAAGGCTCTTTAACCCACCGCCCCAGTTCTCAAGTCTGGGCACCTGGTGTCCTACAGTGTTGTTTGTGTCTGTGTATGGGTGGGGGATGGGGGGTGGAGGGGGACTTCTGGTTTTCTTTCTTTCTTTTCTATTCTCCGTGGCTAGTATGCTATAAATATACTTTTCATGATCCAAAGTTTTTGTCTAGTGCAGTGATGGCATCCTCCACAAAACATTTCCGTAAACATGGTAGGATGGCTCATGCTATTCGTTCTACTGTCTCCATTACTAAATTTGCAACCAAGGCCAGAACTGTGGAACCCATTGGTGTTCCGTGAATATATATGTTGATAATGTTCCCTTGAAAGCATTTAAACAAATGTTGCATAAAGGTTTTTAATGGTGAGGTTTTAACAATCCTCAAGTGTGATATCAGTTTACCGTGTCGCCTTGTTCATTAAAGGGCCTATTAAAGCTGGAAATGATATAATTTATACAACATCAAAGGATACGAGAATCTTGTTCTGTTTTGTATTTTCTTGTGTGGCAACATTATTCTCATTAATCAAATTACAGGTGATACAGTAACTGGCTCATTCACCACCTATTCATCAGCAGCTGGTGGTTCTTTCACCATCTTCACATTAGCTATTATAGCTGCAAGTATCAGTTAAATGGATATGAACAGCATCTACTAAAATCTGATTACATGATTGTGGTGAATGCACCTACGCATACAAAACTCTGCTACTGCAACATATTATCTTGTCATGGTATTTACATGATCATTATAATTTGTGGGAAGCTGGGTCTAATCAGTATAGCTAAGTTCAACATCATTACCCTGGTTTTACAGGATGAGTGAGAGAAGGCAGTGAGATGAATGTGAAAGACAAATGAGTGGGGCTCCATAGAGATTTAAAACAACTGTGAAGACCATGACCATAAGAAAACAGAGTTTTTGCAGAAATATCAAGACTATATAGTGTGGGCCAACAGAAATGTCCACAGGGAGACCGCTCTGCGCATGCGCGTTTTGATGGGGCAGAGTTTGTTTCCATTCTATGCTATTGTGTTTCCGCCGCGCCCTAGCGCTATATTCTACCAGACCGAAGAGACGCTCCCTAGAGTGGCGCCCACGAAGGCATCGTATCCTTAACTAACTCCACACCACAGTAAGATCATTGAGGACGTAAGTATACCTCATTGTGTCGCTCTTCGCGTCAATCATGTATATACTACATACGCAGGGATAGTGTAACTATCCAGCGTTCAAGAGATTGTCTAGACCATGTCTGGATTCGCTCTAGAAGGGTCCATGGACAGCCGCTAGCCTGCCCTTGATTTTGACGGTATAATTGCCGAGCGAAGCGAGCGTGAATGCGGGAATGACGGCTCTTTCGGCACTACATGTATTATACCGCAATGTTGTACGCAAAACATGACCACTGTTTTTCTCCGTAACCGCGGCAACTCTGAGCGTGAAACGTGGGCATAATTACTAGTAGGCGAATGCACGGCATTTTTGGCGAGCGGGAGCGAGCATATATCCGCACGAGCCAACCTAGGCTACTTACAACTTGCAGCTTGGAACCACGAAGATTGCAAGCCTCGGTAAGGCCCCAAAGAGTGCAGCGAATGCCGCCGAATGGACGAGAATTCTCTCCCTGGCTCGGCATCGAGCTAGCAGCAAGAGCGTGTAAAAAAATTGAAATTATTTCGGATAAAAAGAAGCGCGTAATTCTGACACATGCGCAATAGCACGACGTACGGACGGACGTATAGAAAAATCGCGCCGTTTGGACCCACTAGGTAGGTTAGCTCGCTCCCGCTCGCCAATTATCACGTAGGAGGCATGCATGGTAAATTAAGATTCTGGAGCGGTGAAACGGACGGTTGCCAAAGAAGATCGAGGATGATCGCCGTACTTACACTACACGCCTAGCCTTGCCTGTGTGTATGTAGAGAGAAGATGGGAGGCTGGTAGGAGCGAGATTGCTGGAGAAGTGAGAGATTTTCAGTTCAGTAAAGAAATCATTGAGGAAAGGACAGACAGTGTAACTAGTAGCCATTGGCTGCTGAATGTAGCTTCTAATAAAGAATGAAGTGGGAGGGTTACATGTACTTCAAGTCCTCTGATGTGCATGAAAAAAGGAGAAACTATGTTGATACACTAATTAATATTGCTGTTAATGGAGAGCAGTCTCTGGTGATCTTCTCTTTCCTTGAGACAACTGACTGTTCAAGCTCCATAATAAACAGTGGCGAGGGTTATGCACTTCCAAGTGCTTTTCATTGCCACTGGTTTTTCGCTCCCATACCGAATGTTTGGAGGAGGAATATGAATATATCTGACATATTTAATGGCTTTAGTGGGATGTCATTTCTTCAAAATCAAGAGGGATAACGAGATGGCTTGAAGCACCATAAAGGAAGCGAACAGGCTTAGATACAATGCAATGACACACAAAGCTACATGACACCTTCTCTTCTATCTTTGTCCTATATGTACTTAGCAAATTTCAGACAAAGATGTAGCTAAGGGTGGTGTCATGTAACTTTGTGTGTCTTTGCTTTGTAACTATATAACCTTTGTTGAACTGGTTTCTGAACTTTGGATTAACAATACCTGAGGCGCTGTAAATCAGTATAGCTACTTGAGTATACACATTCCTTCTCTCTATAATACATAATGGTGGTCCACAGAAATAATTATGAGCATGTTGCACACAGTTGTAGACATCTTTACACAGTGAAAGATTAATGCACCCCAAATCTTACTATTATTTAGGGCAAGTCAACTATGAATATGTTCATTGCAGTAGTTCTAAGTTTACTGCATATGACGTGGAGGTGTGAAGGTAACATTCATTGTTCCTTAAATTGTTACACATCATGAACATAAACTGCACTACAGGTAATGTTGAGCTTTATTTGAAGGAAGGAAAAAATCCTGCAGCCTGTGGTGGCTCTATTACATTTACTTGCAAAGCCAATAACACTAATGCTGTTTCGATTGTTAAAAATGGCATTCTCTGTCAAACATTTGAAAGAAGTGGAAGCACTGGACCTAATAATTGTTCTCATGATTTAAGCATTGAGCTTGTAAGTGCTGTGGCCAACCCTTCTAACCCTTTTATTACAATATTCGAAATTGATGGACAACATTACTTTGAAGATGAAAAAGAAGAGGTCACTGTTGAATGTAAGGATGCAATGGGTACAGCAAAGATATTAACGCTGCAAGTTAACAGTAAGTTTTTGCCATTGAGGCTAAGTCTACTTTTTTTTTCTTTAAAAAAGGTGGATCTTGTCATCCTTTACCTGAATGCACATACAACTGCTCAAACTGCCCCAGAAGTTGCTACGATGGTTTTTCCATTCAAGTACCGCAACCGTGTCATGGGTTTGAAGATAACGTGGTGGTGGGACTGAATTACAATGGCATGTTAATTCAAAACAGTGATTTCTGCTTTGATTTCTGCTTTGACTTCTGTAAAGATAACCTCATCAGTGGTAATCTCAGCATTGCTCTAGCTAATAAGTGTGGGGAGACACTTGTGACCTCTCCTTGTATCGCTGTAGAGCTGCTGACTTCAGACGCAATTTCCACTGTAATAATCATGTCTACTGCTCTTGTCACACTCACAATAATGCTTATTATCTTCATCATAATAGGGTGAATGTTAATATGCACAACAACCATTTACCCCTAAGTGTTGTCTCACTCCATTTTTTACTACCTTATTTTCTTATTAATTAATTAAAAACCGAAGTAAATTACGGTTGCATTTTGAGCAAGAGTGTTTTTGTGTTCATTGTGCTGCTTACAAGTGCTCAGAGGCTCGGGGACAAGCTAGTTTTCAAAACTTGTGCAAAAGTCGCCCCTCTAACGCAAACCTCGGCGAACTGCGCATGCGCGGTACCGCTAATTGATGTGCTGGGCTGTAGCACTGAACCCGTTACTATCGCTCTTTGGCCGGTTTCTTGCGCGTGGCGGCGTAACAGACAGACACACTTACGCACCAAGTACTGTAACCCTCGCTGCGCATGCGCGCCGAGGGTTAAAACTAGCCTCAGGTATATACTTTTCTCCTGGTCTAGCATACAGAGTACAAGTATATACGTCGTCCTATACCAACTGTGCACATGTCCAGAAGCAGAAACACAATCAAAATGCAGTTGAACAGGGTGTAACCGTTGTAGCGTCGGAACAGCGCGTTAGAGCCTATTCGCGCACGTCACGTATCCGCGTCCATGCGCTGCGAGGGTGAGCCGCGGTCACTAAGTTTCCATTCGCAAGACCCGATGTAACGTGCGCGCAATCCAAGTTCAGTGCAGCTAAAGCGGAACCGAGAGATGCTAGTTACTACTGCGCAGTGCGCATTTTAGGGTCCCTCTCGCGCCACACACATGCACACGCGCTGCGCGAATAGGCGCGGCCCTCAGCTAAGAGAGCCGCAGCGTGCGCATACGCGCGGGGGACGGCCACCACACGTTGACCGACGACGAATGTGCTGGGCGGCACTACGCCATGATGTATCATGGTAGGATAATGAGAGTCTTCTTCGTACTAATTTCCATTGGAGTTTTAGAGCCAACTTTAGTCGAAGCTACACAGGGGCAGACAATAACATCCAGTTGGCTGGCAAATCTGCATGTGTTGGTGAAGATGTCACCCTGACCTGTGTTGTACTTTCTACGGGAAGACTGACTTGGGTCATTGGATCAAGTGATAATACTATTCTCTTCAACCTGGCGGATGACTCATCTCTCACAACTCAGACTGACTCCACTGGCCAGTTCACTGCCTCATCTGACACACTACTCTCGAGACCAGCAGTACTCTTTCCTCGGTGACTTGACTTCAACACTCCACACACGAGTTAACCCCTCCCTCACTGACTATCCTATCAAATTCTCTGCTACAATGGGATAAGCAACAATATTTCTGTACCATCATACATAAAGATAGCAGGTATAAAGAAGACTATCACAAGGAGTTGTTTAATTACATTCTATTTTAGGATTGCCTTCACCTCCCTGGAACCTGACATCATCAGTGGTGTATGGAATATCTCAGTATTCACTGGTAGTTGGGTGGGAGAGACCACGAGATGATGGAGGAGTGGAGATTGACAACTACACCCTCTCTCTCTACCAGGAGGACCAGACTGTGGTCCAGACAACTACTGAGTCTCTGGAACTACCTCTCTCACTGGACTACTCCACTGTCTACTCCATCATCATCACTGCCAACAACTGTGCTGGCTCCAGCTACCCTGTATCTCTGACTAGCATGCAGGGTAGGTAGCTAGGAAGGGTTATTTTGTTTCCCCATGCAATAACTCTATAGTAATTTGCATGGTTGTGGTTTTCCCCCAGCTGGCTGCAGAGCTCCATCATCACCAGTCAATGGTAGTATTGAGGAGTACAGGAGTACAGAGGAGGGAGCAGAGATCCAGTTCCACTGTCATGATGGATACACTCCTAATGAGACGATGTCATCTCAATGTCTCAACTCATCATGGTCCCCTCACCCAATGGACCTGTTGTGTACAAAATCTCCATCGAATCCAAAAACCTTGACAACTTCAGGTAGTGTTTGTCCTTGCTCTGATTCATGTACTGAGCTTAACTCCTGATTGTTACAGCTACTTCCTACTTTTGTCAATTCAGGCCCTCTCCAACCAGCAATACTACCCCGCCCCCAACCATTCCCAGTGAATCCATTCAACAAAAGCTGGCGGCGGGGCTGGTTTCAGGCCTTCTCTTTGCTATTGTATGTGCGTGTATGGTCATTATAGTGGTGTGTCGATGGAGACGTTTCACGAGTGAGTGTGTAATAGACAGGTAATGTCTCTGTCATATCACGGTGTGTAATGCAGGGCTAAAAGTGACACACACTGTACACCAGAACACGTGAGTTTCTACACACTCATACGTTGGACCTGGCCGTGATTTTTTTCTTCCAGTTACAGTGGTATGCCCTTGGCACAGTACTCAGTAATTGAGAGGAGTAATTTGGGTTCAGAATCAGAGCTACGTTCAGACCCACCAGTGGGACAGTACTCTGTTGTTCACAGTGGATCGCCACAGCACGAGACTCACTTTAACACTGCTACACAGGTTTGCACTCGCTTCCTGTTTGTTATACTACACTATAAAATGCTTTCAGTGTGTGTGCATTTGCTTCCTTTTCAGATAACAGGTAATGGAGCTTCAGTGTCGGGAGTTTCACCACCGATACCCCATCACTCACCTGTCCAAACCAAGGTAGTAACAGTACCGTCATCATCCACCTTACGTATATCTTTTCTGCTAGGGTCTGGTGTATGCCAAGGTGAATCCTATGATCCCAGCTGTCCCACCACCTAAGACCCAGGATGGACAGAGAGTGGCGTATGTGACCGTGTGGGCAGATGCAGTTGTCCCTCCTCTTCCGTCTGACACCAAGAGAAAAGCTGGTAAACAAGACTGTTTGTGCTATAAAAAATACTACTGAACAAGCTGACCAATAACAAACCTTTTGTGAGTATGTTATCATAATACCTGTAATGTACTATGGAATGGCCCAAAACTCAGTTGGCTGTACAAACACACAGTTGTGGGGCGGTTCAACAAGAGTAAGCTACTCCTCTCTGATGTTTCCCACATGTCACAGATGTGAGTGTGAGTTTGGACCAGATACTCATTCAGCTGGGAGAGGTGGCCCCAGATTGGAGGAGACTGGCAGAGTCCCTGGAGATTGAGGGTGTTGACGACATTGCTCAATATGTGAGACATAATTGGCTAGCGAAGCAAGCCAACCTAGTCGTCTTATTGCAGCATTTCTGTAACGGTGTACCAACTCCATATACCGTAATGTCATTCTAAATATGCGCGAAGCCCGAAAACACACACAAAATATCAAACTGCTCGCTTCGCTTGCCAAATGAGTTGCTCTATAGTAGTACTCTTGCATATGACATTGCTTGTTTTGACTATGTGGTGTGTGGCTACATGCATGGCTGGCTAGTTTGCACAGCAGGTACTAAGCTTTGAAAGTGGATTTAGGCATAGAAAACAGGAAATGGGAAATAGGGGCCTTGCTATCTAACAGAAACATGATTAGGACAAGTCATGAGACTGTGAGTCTATCAGACTTCTGCAATTACATTGGTGGAGACAAAGTGTGCATGCATTGCAGGACATTGAGTAATGATCCGAGAAGTAAACCATAGCACCGTAGCTTCATGTGCACATATACTTACGTTTATTGTAGAACACCCACTATTATGTGGGCAGTAACCCCCTAGTGAAATCACTTATATTCCTTTACACCCCATAGCATTATGCTAAGTTCAGAATGCCTCACTTGATGACTGGTTTACATGGCTCATTCCACAATAATGTGCCATATCCTAGGTGAGCAGTGAGCATGATGCAATGGTGGAAGTAGTGGATGGATGGCTGAGGAAGCTCTATCCCAAAGTGCCCACCTGGAGAGAAATCGCAGGTGTTGTCGAGGGACTCGGCTACAGTAATCTTGCTTACTGCCTCAGACAAGTGTATGTGACTGGTGAGTGTGAAAGTTGTCGTCAACTTACGATATGGGCTATGGGGAAACACTGAAACCTAAATATTTTGATTTGTTGATGCACACTGTGGCTATAGCCTGATAACATATGCATCCACTCACATGACAGTAGCTATGTATGCCTATGTCATCAAACATAGCAACACAGTGTTTCATTTTCATTCGTCATAATGGTCTGCCTTCAATGCATTGGTCCCGAGGTGTAGTGAAAGTAGCTTTCCTTTACTTTCCACACTTGTCCAAATTGCCATGTTGCCTCAGTTGGCTAACATGGTGGATTGTACCCCATCCTATTACAGAGTGGGTCTCTGTGTGAAGGAGGGTGGGTCTCTGTGTGAAGGAGGGTGCACAGACTTCGCTGGTTTTCCCCCAGCACTGCACCACTCTGTTTATAGAGTTTAGACCTTCAGAAAGATGGGTATTAGGGTAGGCCTGCTGATACATCTCTGCAGTATAGCTCCAGAGCCCCCAGTTGCAAACACAAAATATTATTCTCCAGCTTCCCAGTACTATCATGAATAGGACATCAAAATCCTGCTCTTTGAGAACGCATGTTCCTTTGTAGCCCTGCTTGCAGCCTTTCTATGACTGCACTGTCACAATGTGTAGGGCTACATGCTGCGGTAATGGCAGCAAAGTGAATACAAATTGGTTTTTGCGAGTGAAGTGAGCTCACCTCGTCATCTGAATAGTGCTGTGTAACTCAACGGTGGTCTCACACTCAACAGAGTGTATGCGTGAACATCATGTAGAGCAGTGTTGAATGTTAAGATAGAAATGCTAGGAAAGATTATGTCTGTTATGTCCCATGTAGGTTACCTCCCAATCGAGGTGTCTAACGCTGTGTCACCGACAGTACCTGTCAGTGCATCTCCACCTCCCATTCCTCCTCGTCTCGACCATGAACCTCTCCCTCCTCACAACGATCAGCCTTCATCACCATGCCTCTCTCTTCGACAGCACCAGCCTTCCCTCCTTCCTACAATGTGGACCAACCATCACACCCACTAGAGAACGACAACGATGAACTACCTCCTCCTCTACCAGCTAAGCAGTGTATGCGCGAACATCATGTAGAGCAGTGTTGAATGTTAATAACCCTTTGGATGCCATGTGTATCCGCTTAAATAAGCAGAAATTGATGTATAAAGCATTAGCGCCTAGTATTACAACCTCCTACAGACTTATGAAGGCTCTGGACACATTTATGCGCCTGTGACTGGTTAAGTATTAAGATAGAAATGCTAGGAAAGATGTCTGTTATGTCCCATGTAGGTTTCCTCTCAATCGAGGTGTCTAACGCTGTGTCACCGACAGTACCTGTCAGTGCATCTCCACCTCCCCTTCCTCCTCGTCTCGACCATGAACCTCTCCCTCCTCACGACGATCAGCCTTCATCACCATGCCTCTCTCTTCGACAGGACCAGCCCTTCCCTCCTTCCTACAATGTGGACCAGCCATCACACCCACTAGAGAATGACAATGATGAACTACCTCCTCCTCTACCAGCTAAGCTTGGGTGAGCAAAATTTTGATGAACTCTCTCGCATAGAAGACAAAGGCTATCCTAAACTGTTGTATACCTAGAATGAAATGTTATGATCATTTCTTTTATCTCTCTAGCAGGTTCAGACTAACACATTAGATATTCCACACAAAGACAAAGGGACTGACAGGGTTTTGAACTTGTATCACATCATCACAGTGGTTCATTTTTTCAAATGCAATTTCAACCTATACATTGCCACTTCTTTTTCCTGGAAATTCAAGGTCCTCTCTGTCTACCCTGTCCAGAATTGTACATTTTAGTCTTCTCTGATGTCGATTGATTATGACAGTTGAAGGACAGTGTAGCTGATGCTGCAACGGAGGCACAATAAAAGTTTTCCAAATCGGCAGGAGGATTACTTCTTCCCTAACTGAGCAACTAAACGGAAACACAAAATGAAGTGCATTATGTGGTTTACTCATAGTGCACGAGGACGGATTGATAGCCATTGAGGTTCGTGCATTAATCATTATCAATCCGCCGTCTGAGCACACTTATTGGAACCACATTATAAACATTATGGTGGTGCATTTAACCTCAGCAAATCAGATTGTAATTAGAGTTAAACACTCACCCTGACGACTTGCTCTCCCCTTACTGCTCGGGAGAGAAAATGATGGTACATTCAGGTTTGCACAGGTCAGGTTCCCTTCGAGATTCAATGTTTTTGATCATTTTTGGATAAGTGGTAAAAAGTGTTAAAGATAACTAGTTAATGCACATGCACTTTCGTAGCCTATTTCAGTGCATTAACCACTTAATGCATGCACACTTTTCAGTAGGCCTACTTTCAGTGCATTAACCAGTTAATGCTAAAGTGGCGTGCATGTGACAAAATGGAAAGATCTGATTGGCTGAACATCACATGACCAGAACTAAGTCTCAATTAAGTGTACACCCTCTCACCGAAATTCTGACTGGAAGACATAAGGAGAGGTAAATGACGGAAGGTGGACTTTAGAACTAACAGAGGAAACATAATGTAGGGGAAAGAATACAAGGATACCTGCTGTCTCCTCTGCTCTGAGTTTATTCCTGTCTTCATTCTCTCACCTGACACCCATATGCCATCCTTACCTCAGATGTTGGCAGATCCATCTACAGTGCAACCTCTGATGGGACACTATGGGGCCAACAATTTTGTCTTCCTCCTCCCCCGTAAAAGCATATTCAAACGTATTTCAGGTGAAAATGTTGCAATGCTTCAATTGTCCCTTATAGAGAGGTCGTCCCCATAAGTATTAGCATGAGGTTGAAACAAGTGTCCTAGGTACAGAGGTCGTCCCTATCTCGGAGGGTCCCTTATCAGAGGGTCCACTGGAGCAGTCATAGCAGACAGGAGGTGAGGGGTGGTAGCATATATAATATTATTATTACAGGAGAGGAGGAGAAAGAAAATAGTGATGAGAACAACGGGTGGAAAAAGAGGTGATAAGATGTGGAAGAAGGGTGGAGACATAGGCGACAAAGGATTGCATACGGTAAACGACGAAGGAGTGGGGTGGAGTAGCCCCTGGTACAAATGTTTTTTTCTCCCTAGTTTTACGACAGATATATAATATATACAATATAAGAAGAAAAGTCACACATAGTAACGTGCTATATAACAACTTGTGGTTCGCTTGCTTCCACGACAACCAAGTTCAGCATTGCCTGGTTCAGCACTGCTGGTTATTTCATATAATACACATTATTATAAGCAGTTCTACACACACAATTTTCAACCAAGTTTCCAACCTATTGTACCCATTTTTCAAACATGCCAAGCACTGCGCTAAGGTGGATGTGTACATGTAGACCAAAAATGAGAGGGGTTGAGACATAATGTGATGGGGAGAGATGCAGGTGACGAGGGAGAGGATGGAGACCCATGTGACGAAGGTGAGAGGTTGATGAGGAGAGGGGTTGAGACCATAGGTGACGAGGGAGAGGATGGAGACCCATGTGACGAAGGTGAGGGGTGACGAGGGAGAGGGGTGGAGATTATAATGACAAGGCTGAGGGATGGAAGATGATGAGAGTGGGAGTGGAGGTGACCAAGAAGAGGAGTGGAGGCATAGGTGATGCACTCGGACATTGTAGGGGAGGATTTAACAAAGGGCAAGGTAGCTACCTTCAGCTTACTCCCAGCCGGGAAATGTAGCACTTACATTCGTGTGATAATTTTTAATAGTACATAAACATCTAATGATGGCAGTATCAAATTTGACTCTTGCTCAAAGTCCATTACTCATTCACTCAATACACAATGCACAGGCTTGGAATATCCCGCATGACATATTGTTACAATTGAACAAAACAAACATTACTACATGGGGAACCCACGAATAATCAAAAGATGCTGTTCAGAGTCAGAGCTACAGGTAATGCTGCAGCAGACCGTCGAGCAGACCACCACCCAAGAAGCGGGGACCGTTGGCGTCGAGCCCAGCCTTCAGACCCACCAGTGGACAGCACTCTGTTGTTCACAGTGGATCGCCACAGGACGAGACTCACTTTAACAATGCTACACAGGTTTGCACTCGCTTCTTGTTTGTTATACTACACTATAAAATGCTTTCAGTGTGTGTACATTTGCTTCCTTTTCAGATAACGGGTAATGGAGCTTCAGTGTCGGGAGTTTCACCACCGATACCCCATCACTCACCTGTCCTAACCAAGGTAGTAGCAGTACCGTCATCATCCACCTCACATATATCTTTTCTGCTAGGGTCTGGTGTATGCCAAGGTGAATCCTATGATCCCAGCTGTCCCACCACCTACAGACCCAGGATGGACAGAGAGTGGCGTATGTGACGGTGTGGGCAGATGCAGTTGTCCCTCCTCTTCCGTCTGACACCAAGAAAAAAGCTGGTAAACAAGACTGTTTGTGCTATAAAAAAATACTACTGAACAAGCTGACCAATAACATACCTTTTGTGAGTATGTTATCATCATACTTGTAATGCACTATAGAATGGCCCAAAACTCAGTTAGCTATACAAACACACAGTTGTGGGGCGGTTCAACAAGAGTAAGCTACTCCTCTCTGATGTTTCCCACATGTCTCAGATGTGAGTGTGAGTCTGGATCAGATACTAATTCAGCTGGGAGAGGTGGCCCCAGACTGGAGGAGACTGGCAGAGTCCCTGGAGATTGAGGGTGTTGACGACATTGCTCAATATGTGAGACATAATTGGCTAGCGAAGCAAGCCAACCTAGTGGTGGTCTGAATGCAGCATTTCTGTAGCGGTAAACCAACTCCACAGACCGTAACGTGATTCTAAATATGCGCGAAGTGCAAAACACACAAAATATTAAACTGCTCTCTTCCCTAGCCAAAGAATTGTTCTATACAGTATATAGTGCTCTTGTATGCATAGCTTGTTTTGACTGTGTGGTGTGTGGCTACTGCATGGCTGGCTAGTTTGCACAGCAGGTATGTAAGCTTTGAGAGTTGATATAGAGATAGAAAACAGGAAAGGGGAAGTAGGGGCCTTGCTATATACACTGTTCAAAGAGGCACTGACCCCACATATTTTTACAGAAACATGATTAGGACAAGTCTATGAGACTGAGAGAAAAAGTGTGCATGCATTGCAGGACATTGAGTAATGGTCGGAGAAGTAAACCCTAGCACAGTAGCTTCATGTGCACATATACTTACGTTTATTGTAGAACACCCACTATTATGTGGGCAGTACCCCCCTAAGTGAAATCACTTATATTCCTTTACTCCCCATAGCATTATGCTAAGCCTCATTTGATGACTGGTTTACACGGCTCATTCCACAATAATGTGCCATATCGTAGGTAAGCAGTGAGCATGATGCAATGGTGGAAGTAGTGGATGGATGGCTGAGGAAACTCTATCCCAAAGTACCCACCTGGAGAGAAATCGCAGGTGTTGTCGAGGGACTCGGCTACTGTAATCTTGCTTACTGCCTCAGACAAGTGTATGTGACTGGTGAGTGTGAAAGTTGTCGTCAACTTACGATATGGGCTATGGGGAAACACTGAAACCCAAAATATTTTGAATTGTTAATGCACACTGTGGCTATAGCCTGATAACACAATATATGCATGTACTCACATGACAGTAGCTATGTATCCTGAAGCAAGCGAGACTGCTAAGTTAGAGCACAGGTTTTTGAATAGAATACTTCTCTAATACCTTTCCGTTCCATTTGGATGCTTTTGACAGTCTGTGGAAATCCGTGGATCGTTTCACGCTACCATGCGAGGCACGCACCAATTGCGCAGTTTTTACGCGATGTTTGTGGGCGTCACCCCTAGGCTGCACGACCTTTCAACCTCTGGTTTGTTGACCGCTTGACAGCTGGGTCTATTGTGCTTCCGGACGATGGGCTACTTCCTGCTGTGCACGAATCACTTCCTAGGTAAGCTAGCTGTACTGCAGTACACCGGCATGTCGTCAAATGGCGCTATGGGCCCGAAGGGTCCGCAATAATTGTCGCCAAATGGTGCTATGGACCCTAAAGAGTTAACCCCCTCCTCTCCCAAACAATAGCTTGAGGGTAGTGTCAAAAAACTACTGCCTGAGTTAACCCGTGCCCACCTCCCTTCGCAAAGATAGAATTTGCCATGACTGGAAAATACATGATTATGGAGGGATACACATTCAGTTATCAAGGATATCCATTGATATTGGCTACTACCACTACTAACCGACATAGGTCAAGTCCAATCCTGCCTCTCTCTATGAAGTCAACCAGTCTTCCTGGGGTGGCCACCAGCAGAACACAGCCTCTAGCCACATCTCTCATCTGAGTGGTGATGCTGGTCCCTCCGTACACAACACAAGGCCGGATAAGGGAGCGGTAGGAGTACTTTACTGCCTCGGAGTGGACTTGGGAAGCTAGTTCTCTAGTTGGGACCAAGACCAAACCCATTGGGTACTGCCTCTCATCACGGTAGCCATTCCTCTCCAGCTGTGCAGGATAGAAACTGCAAATGACCACCTTGGTGGCTACAACATAGCAATTATAGTCCTATGGTTGTAGTTCTCAAAAGAGAAACACTCATAAGTAAGCTTCCATGGATAGCTTATCAATATATCTGGTTGTTGTTGGTAAACCCTAAAAAATTAATATAGTGACATGCCTCCCTTCTTTACTTTCCTCCTAGCTAGAGTCATTGCATTATACTGTATGTACATTTGTGATTACTTCACATATTTGGAATCACGTACAACATTGCAGCAGCAATATAGCACAGCCAGTCGGTCATTACAGATAATAATGAAAAGCACTGAAGTGCAAACCCTCGGAGAACTGCGCATGCGCCACACTGCTAATTGATGGGCTTGGCAATCAGCGTGCATTTCTCCCGCTACGATATCATGACATGAGTTGTAGTGTGAACACTGGCAAACCATTCTGTAGAGAAAGCAGAATTGTACATGTCTCCATCAGACTGCATATTGTTTGAAAAAGCCTCAGGCAGTTTTCTTTAACTATTATTTATTTTTATAGGGGGCTTGCCCCCTTTCACAGAGATATACGTAGTAGTATATAAAATGAGTGTAGACAAGTAAATAAAAATCCTGTGAATTTTAAAAAAGAAGGAATGTAGGGGATGGTACAAAAAGAAAATGAGACAAGATATGGACGGAATATAAGGAATAGCTTCAATACATATATAATAAAAAGCACTGAAGTGCAAACCCTCGGCGCATTGTGACGCGCACGCGTAAGTAAACGCATGCGCCGTACCACTAATTGATGGGCTGGGTTTAGTTTTAGCTGTTACTCGTGGTCTCTTCCCAGCTCGCGCAGAGTCTGACGCGGGCTAACTACACTACTAGATAGCATGCGAGAGGCGATACACGCCCTGCGTTGCATCTTCTGGTGCCTCTGAGGTACGCAGAGCACGCGGATCGATCAGACCGTGGTAAGCCGTCCCCGTCCGTTGCCTATTTGCATATTAGCTTTTTCGCGCTCTAGCTCTGCAACGGAGCAGTTTCAGAGAAAACCCCACATATTTTCTGACCTTCATTGCCCGTTCAGTTGGTGGTATCCTTTGTGAGACGAACGAACACTCGAGAAGTGAGATGAGACGAGTACAGACACACACACACACACACACACACACACAGACAGACAGACAGACAGACAACTACCTGTAACCCTCGCTGCGGATGCGCGCGTCCGAGGGTTAATTATAGATTGTGCAGGTATAGGACACAATCCCTATACTGTTGCCTAGTGCAGAGTATATGAGTTGCGAGTTCAGCACAACCATACTCAGTGATACACATTGTAATTTGCATTCCACTACTGCAGAGTATGATGGTCTCGTGCTGCCGCTGCACAACAAAGGGAAGTGCAGCGGCAGCACGAGACCATCATACTCTGCAGTAGTGGAATGCAAATTACAATGTGTATCACTGAGTATGGTTGTGCTGAACTCGCAACTCATATACTTGCACCTAGGCAACAGTATAGGGATTGTGTCCCCTATACCTCACAATGTATAATTAACCCTCGGCGCGCATGCGCAGCGAGGGTTACGGTAGTTGGGTCTGTCTGTCTGTCTGTCTGTGTGTGTGTGTGTGTGTGTGTGTGTGTCTGTTACTCGTCATCTCACTTCTCGAGTGTTCGTTCGTCTCACAAAGGATACCACCAACTGAACGGGCAATGAAGGTCAGAAAATATGTGGGGTTTTCTCTGAAACTGCTCCGTTGCAGAGCTAGAGCGCGAAAAAGCTAATATGCAAATAGGCAACGGACGGGGACGGCTTACCACGGTCTGATCGATCCGCGTGCTCTGCGTACCTCAGAGGCACCAGAAGATGCAACGCAGGGCGTGTATCGCCTCTCGCATGCTATCTAGTAGTGTAGTTAGCCCGCGTCAGACTCTGCGCGAGCTGGGAAGAGACCACGAGTAACAGCTAAAACTAAACCCAGCCCATCAATTAGTGGTACGGCGCATGCGTTTACTTACGCGTGCGCGTCACAATGCGCCGAGGGTTTGCACTTCAGTGCTTTTTATTATATATGTATTGAAGCTATTCCTTATATTCCGTCCATATCTTGTCTCATTTTTCTTTTTGTACCATCCCTACATTCCTTCTTTTTTAAATCACAGGATTTTTATTTACTTGTCTACACTCATTTTATATACTACTACGTATATCTCTGTGAAAGGGGGCAAGCCCCCTATAAAATAATAATAGTTAAAGAAACTGCCTGAGGCTTTTCAACAATATGCAGTCTGATGGAGACATGTACAATTCTGCTTTCTCTACAGAATGGTTTGCCAGTGTTCACACTACAACTCATGTCATGATATCGTCAGCGGGAGAAATGCACGCTGATTGCCAAGCCCATCATTAGCAGTGTGGCGGCATGCGCAGTTCTCCGAGGGTTTGCACTT
>CASHTH010002689.1:0-31817 GCA_030341885.1 Geodia barretti | reverse complement strand
CGGGATTCCCGACGAATGGCCCGTTTTTCGCAGATGGCGGTGGCGGCAGCATTGCAGGCCGTATCCCACTCCGGACTGGACATCAAATGCGAAGACCCATACCGCGTCGGGGTGCTACTTGGCAACGGGAACGGCGGGTTCCCAACCCTCGAAGAGAATTGCCGCATCCTCGCCACCAAAGGCGGCATGCGCATTTCACCGTATTTCTTCCCCATGGTCTTACCCAACATGGCAGCGGCCAATGTCAGCCAATATGTCGGCGCCCACGGCTTTAATTCCACATCTACCACTGCCTGCGCCGCATCCAATAACGCCATCGGTGAGGCTTTGCAGATCATCCGACACGGAATCGCCGACGTCATGTTCACCGGCGGCGCCGAGGCCGGAATCAGTCAGTTGGGATTGGCCGGTTTCGCCGTCATGCGCGCCCTGAGCACCAGGAACGAAGAACCCCAACGCGCCAGTCGGCCTTTCGACGCCCACCGGGACGGATTTGTTCCTTCAGAGGGCGCCGGGGTATTGGTGCTGGAAGAAATGGCACGGGCTCAATCCCGGGGCGCCACCATCCTGTGCGAACTGGTCGGTTTCGGAGCGACTTCCGATGCCGGTCACCTGGTTCAACCCCAGGAAACCGGAGCCAGCGCCGCTCGCGCCATGTCAGATGCCCTTAACAACGCCGGCCTCACTCCAGCGGACATCTCGTACATCAACGCCCACGGCACCTCCACTCCACTGAACGACGCTGTAGAAACCACCGCCATCAAACTCCTGCTCAAGGATCGCGTCTACCAGGTTCCTATCAGTAGCACCAAAAGCATGATTGGTCACTCATTGGGTGCGTCGGGCGCGTTGGAAGCCATCGCCTGCGTGCAGACCATAACCCACCAGGTAATCCATCCCACGGTTAACTACGAATGGCCGGATCCGGAATGCGACTTGGACTACGTGCGGAATCAGTCCCGGGACGCCAAGGTAGATGTGGTGCTGTCTAACGCCTTCGGATTCGGCGGTCAGAACGCGTGCCTGGTGTTCCGTCCCTTCGAGCCGTGATCTGATCACCGCAGACCCTTTCGTTTAATCAGGCCGGGGTGCACGTGCGACCCCGGCCTTTTTACAGCTCTAGACGGGCCCGTTGCTACGTTCCGGATACTTCTTCAGCGGCGGTGCGTGCCAGCATTTCATCCAGCATTCGCTGCAAGGCCATGGTGTGGCTGCACACGTCCCGAGTGCTGAAAAAAGCGCATTCACAACTCCAGTTACCATCGTTGAATGCCACTCGGTAGGTATTGTGATTGCCGATGAACGATGCTTCGAACGTGTGGATGTTCACCCGTTCCGGTTCTTCGGCGTACTTGCGTGCTTTGTCAACCTTGCCAATGTAACTCGATGACATTTCGACCCCCGCCACGTATTGGGATGCAAGGCCTTGGCCAGCTCCCGATGTATTGATGTTACTGGCACCAGTGGTTCCGGGTCAATACATCTTTGCGCTTAAGGGTACCCACTTTGTCATTGCAATGAGCACAGCGGCGTGGCAATCCCGGCCGGCCCCACCGGGCCGTTCGTCCTGAGCTTGTCGAAGGATCGTCGCCGTATGTTCAGCCTCATCAAGATTGCCACGCTACGTTCGCGATGACAAATTAATGCGGATACGCGTGAGCCCGGCGGCAATTGTCTCAACCCGCCAGTTCTGCCGAACCTCCGTCGCCGGCCGCGCAATCAGCAATTTCCCGGAATCAGTCGCCAGAACCCCCAGCCCTGTCATCATCCTACGCAACATCGCGCACCCGGCTTTGTGTGCTATGATTACCAACATTCTGAGGCCCGGTCGGGTCCCAATTCCATCAATATTGTCAGGAGCCAGGTTTTCAATGACTTCCCAAACTATCTCCCTTGAACTTGAACCCCGTACGGTTTTGGGCAAAAAAGTCAAGAACTTGCGCCGAGCCGGTATCGTGCCCGTACACCTTTACGGTCGCGCTATCGATTCCAGGGCGTTGCAGTGCGAAGAACGCAAGTTGTTGCAGGCGCTCAGCCAGTCTGGCGGCGAACAGGGTCGACCTTTGCGGGTCACCGTTGCCGGAGAGTCTGCCGAGTACACCGCACTGGCTTCACAGATTCAATGGCAACCCCGAACCGGTGGCATCGTCCACGTAGATTTCCTGACCACGTAATTCACAACCTGTTCGGCGTGGTCAACGTTCAGGTTCCCTAATTCGCCAGCGCAGGAGGCAACCGATGTATTTGGTTTTCATGAATGAATCGGGAATTACGGGCGTAAATGCCAATGATCCCAACCAGCCTCATCATGTTCACGCCGGCCTCCTGGTCCACGAAAACCAGTATATCTCCATGACTGGCGAATTCGACGCGTTGTTTCGTCGACACTTCGGTGTCCGACCAGGATCAGCGGGCGTTCCCGGAAAACTGTCTGCCCGAGATATTTATCAAGGTCAGGGCGTATATCGAACCTGGCAGCCAACCCAACGAGCGGAGTTACTGCAGGATTGCTTCAACATATTGATCCGCCGGGAAACGCCGTTGCTGGTCTCTTATATCAACAAGGGCGATTACCAGCAGGCCCGCGAGTCCGAAAATAACTCTCTTTACGGCCATGCAGACCCTTCCCAGCTGGCATTCGGACGTTTACTATTCGCGCTGACCATGTTCATGGACGAAAACGTAATGTCCGAAATGAATCCTGAAGAGATCATGCAATCCACCTGGTCGGTCGCCGACTACGCCCTACTCATGGCCGGTTCGGATTCGGAATCAGTTTCGCAGGGGCTCAGTCAATTCCTGAGCGACGAATCGGATACAGTTACACCCTCTTTGTACGACGACCTCATGATCGCCCGGTCTACAAATTCCGTAGGAGCCCAGCTGGTGGCAATGTGCGCCTACGTGGTCCGCCGTTGGCTGCAGCAGCCCGACGTACCACATAGCTATTTCGACGCGCTCCGTGATGGTCGGGTCATGCAAGTTGTCTATCCCTACCATTTTGACTAACTCCGCCTAACCGATGGCGCCTGCCAGGTTTACGGCGAAGCCAATCCCCTGACGAGCTTTGCGCCCACAGCGCCGACGCGATTTCCCTATCCAGTCGCAATCTTCAGACCCAACCGGTACCGAGTCGCAGACGTGATGAACCCGGTACCTACCCTGCGTTTGTTCATCGTCCTGTCGGCCGTGTTGTTGGCCCTTGGTCTGGGTTGTGGCCATACCAGGCAACCGGAGGCCTCTCCCACCGAGTCTGTTGCCATGCCGACGTCTGCCACTCCGGGCACCGACGCCACCGTTCCGGCGTCGGGCGCTCCCGATCTCGCTGCAGCGTCCAGTGGCGATGCAACAATACCAACTTCGCCACCGACCAGCATATCCAACGATCTAACGACCCGGTCACCCCGTACCTATGATTCCAACGCCACCATGTACCGGATCTGGGCCGGGTTCGGGCATTCTTCTAACGAAACACTTGAGGCCCTGGCAGACGCTCGAATGGCCCGCGACAAATCCCAGGTTCCCATCATTCTGGAATCCCTCATTTTTTTCAGGCTGGACCCAGCGCGGGAAGCCATCGAGACTGCCAGCGTAATTACCGGCCAGGATTTCGGTTTTGAATCCAGAGATTGGGGCCAATGGATCGGCTCCCGACGCGACGAATACGCTCCGCCTTCCGAATACCCGGCCTGGAAAATCAACCTGTTGTCGCAGATTGATCCCGCCATGGCAGACTTGCTGGAACCCGGGATCTTTCGATCCCGGGTGGACCTGAGCGAAGTGCTCTGGGGCGGAGTGCGGGTCGACGGTATCCCGCCTCTGGAAAATCCTCCCCACGTTGCGCCCGGCGAAGCCAGCTACCTGTTCCCGCGGGATCGCGTTTTCGGCGTATCAATCAACGGCGAGCACCGAGCCTATCCATTGCGCATCATGAATGCCCACGAATTGGCCAATGACGTTTTGGGCGGCGAACCAATATCCCTGGTCTATTGAACCCTCTGTGGAACCGGGATCGTGTATTCCGGCGTAGTGAACGGCCAGACGACCACATTCGGAACATCGGGGTTGCTTTACCGCAGTAACAAAGTGATGTACGACCGCGCCACCAGGTCGCTGTGGAACCAGTTCTCTGGCGAACCGATCATCGGGACCCTGGCAGACTCCGGCATTCAACAGCCGTTTTTCCCTTCAGTAGTCTCGACCTGGGGGGAATGGCAAGCAGAACATCCCGACACTACGGTGCTGTCCCGGGAGACCGACATCTATCCACCAGAATTCTACGTGCCGGAAGATGATCCCAGAGCAATCTATTACAGTTATTTCACATCCGACGAGGTAATGTTCCCGGTGTGGCTGCGGGACCCTATATTCGAACCCAAGAGGTCGTCGTGGGCATCACCATCCAATCGGCCTCGAAAGCCTGGCGTGTCGCAGACCTTCAGGACGTCCGGTTGTTGAACGACACCGTCGGCGGCGTGGACATAGTAATTGTGGCATCGCCTGATTCCCGTTCTGGCCGTGTCTACGAACGGGCTGGCGCCAGCTTCTCAATCGCCGCCAACGGGGAAGTATCCAGCCCGCCGTCCATCCTGGCCGATTCCACCGGAAGCCGTTGGAACGTCACCGAGGAGGCTTTGGTCAATGTAGACGATCCAGCAACCAAATTACTGCGCGTCCCAACCACGACGTCATTCTGGTTTGGGTGGTACCAATATCACCCCGAAACCGAGATTTTCGAACCACCGGGTTAATATATCCGGTGCGGAATTGGTTGAAAATCATCTCAGGTGTATCCCGTGGGAACTGCTACGAATAACCGCCTCCGACTCAGGGATTACGCAGGGTATCCGTTCTAACGGTACTATCTTTCCGGCATGTTATAATGCGGGCCCGCCCGTTAGACGCACAGGAATTTGGCTTGTCCTGAATCAGGGCTTATTGCGGAGAGGTGCCAGAGTGGACGAATGGGCGCGACTGGAAATCGCGTAGGGGTTTACGCCTCTCGCGGGTTCGAATCCCGCCCTCTCCGCCATTTTACATCATAAATGTCCGCTCGCAATGGCCGTTTCCTACTCATTTAAGTAGGAAACGGCCATCATTCTGTCCTGAGTAATCCGCCAAAATCCAGGGGCATCCTCTAAAATAATGGTATAGTACTGGTATAGCTGGCATAGGAGGATGGGGCCCATGACCACCAAACGCAAGCGCAACGCCCTCTCTGCGGTTTTCGTTCAGTCGGTTCAGGAAACGGGTACCTACGCAGATGGCGGCGGTCTTAACCTCAGGGTGGAAGATTCCGGCGCCAAATTTTGGTTTCAGCGGGTCACCATTGATGGGAAACGGCGTAATCTGGGACTCGGTGGTTACCCGACGGTTTCGCTGGCAGAGGCCCGCAAGGCCGCTTTAGTCAATGCTCGGATGATCCGGGAGGGCCGCGACCCGTTGGCCGAAAAGCGTGAGGCCATCACAGCCCGACAGAGGCCACCTACTCCCACCTTCGCAGAAGCATCCGAGATCGTCATAGACATACGTCGCCCGACCTGGTCGAACGCAAAGCACGCCGAGCAGTGGACCAATACACTTACCACCTACGCGTTCCCCAAGCTCGGTCCGAAACTGGTCACCGATATCACCAGCTCGGACATCCTGTCCGTACTGACGCCGATATGGATCGAGAAACCTGAAACGGCCAGCCGGGTCCGGCAACGCATGGAAACGGTGCTGGATTGGGCCGTCGCCCAAGGTTACCGGACCGACAATCCTGCCGCTCGCTCAATCGCCAAAGTGTTGCCCAGGACGCCCCGTACCAAGCAGCACTTTGCGGCGCTGCACTACCGCGACGTTCCAGCCGCGTTAGCAACGGCGAATGGATCAAATGCCGACACCGTCACCAAGTTGGCGTTCGAGTTCCTGGTATTGACGGCGGCGCGCAGCGGCGAAGTCAGGCTGGCGACCTGGAATGAAATTGATTGGAAAGGAAGACGGTGGTCAGTGCCGGCCGAACGGATGAAGGCGCGCCGCAAGCATCAGGTGCCGCTGTCCACCAGGTCGATTGAGGTATTGCGGCAGGCGGAAGAGTTGACCGACGGATCTGGCGGATTGGTGTTCCCCGGTTTGCGAGGGAGACCGCTCTCCGACATGGTTTTCACCGCACTGCTGCGAAGGCTCGACATACCGGCAGTCGCCCATGGATTTCGCAGCAGTTTCAGGGATTGGTGCATCGAATGCACCGACGTAAGTTGGGCGGTGGGGGAAGCGGCACTGGCTCACAATCTGGGTACTTCGACCGAGCAGGCCTATGCTCGAACCGACCTGTTTGACCAACGGAGGGATTTGATGCAGCAGTGGGCCGACTTCGTGGTTTACGGCAACAGACAGGCGGCGATACCTGGGCTCTGACCTTACCCGAACCGGAGTCAGGGTGATATCTTCGGCTGTTCAGACGAATCGATTGCCTCAGGGGACCCTGTAGGTTTCGACGTTCGAGTTCGAGGGTTAGTCCGGTGACGGGCCCGGATCCGCTTGCCGCGACGAGACGGTTTCCCGAATAAGGCACCACCCTTTTCACTTTGCGTTGCGGGATTCCAAGGGCAGGTTGATGGTCGCTACCTGCCGCCCCCACTGTACCGATCTGGCAGCGCGACGGACTTTTCACAAAATCCATTTTGGCGGGCAAAGCACCGCCCGCGTTGAATGCTTTTTGGGCGCTTGCTCCCGGGATGGCGCAGCTTGGCAGGGTGTCAGCGTCAAGTTCGCCGGCTACGCAGAGATTTGGCCGATATTGGGACCAATTGCTTTGCTGATAGGCCCCTTTTTTCTCTCATACCTCGCGTCAACGACACGGCTGCGGAATTACCCGTCGCAAGGGTTGGAAAGTCGGTTTCCTAATCGATCCGTTGCGGTTGGCGCGTTCGGTTAGGGATTCTGACAGCAGAAACCCGGGAAAGCCTTGATGCAGCAGTCTACAGCGGTTTTTGTCTAGGGCCTGTTCACACTAACGGTGCTGAAATGTTATCATCGCCGCATGGAGATTACAGCAGCTCAGTACGAACGCATTGCACCGGTCCTTCCCATTCAGCGAGGGAACGTCAAACTGTCGAACTTGCAAGTGCTCAACGCGATTCTGTATGTCGCCGAGCAGGGCTGCCAGTGGCGGGGGTTGCCGGCCCGATTCGGCAACTGGCATACCGTCTACACACGGATGAACCGCTGGTCGAAGAATGGAGTGATCGACCGGGTGTTTGAACACCTCCAGCGGGAACAGATCGTGCGCATCAAACTCGAAGCGGTAGCGATGGACAGCACCATCGTCAAGGTCCACCCCGATGGCACGGGCGCGCTAAAAAAACGGACCTCAGTCCATCGGCAAGTCCCGGGGCGGCTGGAGCACCAAGATTCATATGGTTGCCGCGGATGCTCGAACCGCCATAACGTTCTCGCTCTCCCCTGGACAGGCCCACGACGCGCCGGAAGGGCGTAAGCTGCTGACCCGTCTTGGCCCGCAACGCCCAGGCCTGTCCCTGTTGATGGACCGGGCATATGAGGGCAATGAGACCCGCCAACTCGCCTTGGCCTTGGGGTTCATGCCGGTGGTGCCACCCCTGAGCACCCGTGTACACCCATGGGCTTATGACCGGGAGATATACCAGAGGCGGAATCAGATCGAGCGGCTGTTCCGCCGACCGAAGGGATTTAGCCGCATCTTCTCGCGCTTCGAGAAGCTCGACGTGCTCTTCCTCGGGTTCATCTCATTCGCACTCATTCTCGATGCACTGCGTTAGTGTGAACACGCCCTAGTGCATCTGCCTACAATCACCCCGGGAGCGGATTTGCCCCGGAAATCAGAAAAATCCGAGGTAAAGGGTCTTCTCCAAACGGAGAGAACAAGTCGGATAGAGCTTGTCACGGGGTTCACCCCGGGAGCAGAAAATAGAGATTCGTGCTTGGACGACGCACGAATAGTGGACCCTGATCCGTCCGGAAAAGCGAGCCAAGTTAAACTGAGGCGAAAGCAGTCCACCAAATCCCCCTCTTTGGACATCATCCGGTCATGAACGATTACACCTCAAACCGAAAACACCCTTCCCAGCTCGACGAACTTCGACTGATCCGTTTGCCCGAAGTGCTACACGTTTGTGCAATTTCGCGATCGGCGCTTTACGACATGATCGCCCGCGGCAGTTTCCCGCGGCCGGTTCGCATAGGCTCACGCAGCGTGGGATGGCGCCTACGGGATATTCGGACGTGGCTCGATAACCGACCGCCGGCGGCCGATCCCCCCAAGAACGAAACCAGTTAGTTAGCCGCCTACCTCACGCGAAAGGAGCGGACCATGAGCGAAAACCGATTGCGGCTGGCCGCGGACCTCAGCCCCGAGCAAAAGACCATCTTGGGGCTCCTCCGTGAAGTGCCGTTTGTAAGCGTGGCGGACTTGGCGAAACGGCGTGAGCTTTTGGGGTGGAGCAGGGCAAGCATCGACAATCAGCTGCAAGGACTTTTCGACCGCGACTACGTGGATCGTGTGGAGATGGGATGGAGCCAAAAATCCAAGCGGCGGCACTACCTGATTTCGAAAGGGAACACCGCAGTGGAGAAGATCTCGGGAAAACCGACGTAATGGGGTGAAACCGAGCCAGCGCTGCGGAGATTGTCGAATCAAGGACAGTTGCTGGAGATGTCGTACGACACCACCCCGGGGCTTTTCAGCTCCGGGGCGGTGTGCACGCCGTGGCGACGCTCATTCCCTTTGGTGCGGTGGCGGTGGGTCAGCTGGGGACCCGTCTCAGCTGTAGGGGAGTACTACATGACACCCCCGGTCACGCCCTCAATGCACGGTTGATTGTGCCCTTTGCTTGGTATGGTTTCCGCCCCAAACCCAACCCGCTCCCGAAGAATACGGCCCTAGGGCTAATCGACAATTGGACGAAACCCGGTTGTGGTGGTAGGGCAAAAACAGAGTACCAGGAGGTACCGTGAAACTCTGGCAGCAAAGTGTGGTGGAAGGGAGGTATGTGATGAGTTACCAGTTGAGCAGCACTCAATGGCGGCAGGTGGAGAGTTTCCTGCCGGGGCGTCCCGGTTGGGTTGGCGTTACCGCCAAGGATAACCGAACCTTCGTCAACGGCGTCCTGTGGGTGCTGCGCAGCGGCGCCCAGTGGAAAGACCTGCCCCCGGGGTATGGCAACTGGAAAAGCGTCCACAAACGTTTCACCCGCTGGGCCAAGTCTGGAATCTGGGAGAGGATCTTCCAAGTGTTGCTGGATGACCCGGACAACAGATACGTGATGATTGATTCCACCATAGTGCGGGCCCATCAGCAAGCAGCCTGTGGCAAAGGGGGGCCAAAGTGAGGCTCTGGGCCGCTCCCGCGGCGGACTGAGCGCCAAGATCCATCTCCTGGTTGATACCCAGGGGCGCCCGGTGCGTTTCTCTCTTACCGGGGGTCAGCGGGCGGATGTCTCCCAAGCCATACCTCTGCTGACCGGTATCGAGACTGGGGCCGTCATAGCCGACAAGGGGTATGAAAGCAACCGCCTACTGGCCTTCATCCGGGACCAGGGAGCGGAAGCGGTCATACCGCCCAAGTCAAACCGGAGGGACCCTTGGGAATATGACCGGGAACTGTATCGGGAGCGCAACCTGATTGAGCGAGCCTTCAACAAACTGAAGCAGTGGCGCCGAATCGCCACCCGTTATGATCGCAGGAGCTTGTATTTTCTGTCAGCCCTGCACTTGGTAGCCTCTGTCATCTGGGGTTAGCAATTGTCGATTAGCCCTAGTACGCTGGCGGGGCAGCGCAGTGGTGGGTTGAGGCTGCCATAGACCGCCGCAACATTGAGAGGGTAACACGGCACGGACGCCGGGAATTATGATTCCAGCGCCCGCGCCACCCGGCGCTCCTCACCGAGGACGCCGCCGGGGCGCAGCAGGATAACCACCACGATCAGGACGCCGATCATCAGGAACCGCAGGTTGGGATTGGCGAAAACACCGGGAAGAAATTGCGTGCCAGACCAGATGCCCCAGACCAGAAACGCTCCGAGGACGGCGCCGCGGTTGTTGCCGGATCCACCCACCATCAGCATCGACCAGATGATGAACGTTGCCAGGAGTGGGTCGAAGGTGCCGGGCGACAGGATCCGAAAGTGATGGGCAAATAGCCCACCGCCGATTCCCATGATGACCGCGCCCAGGATGAACGCCTGGAGCTTGAATCTGAACACGTTTTTGCCGCTGGCCTCGGCAGCCACCTCGTCCTCGCGGATTGCCCGCAGCACTCGACCCCACGGAGAACGCACCACCTGCTGAATCGCGGAGTAGAGGATCGCCAGAATGACCAGAACGACCACCACGTACAGATAGTCGTAGTGTTCGGGGGCCACCAGTTCACCCAGGAACTTGGGAATCCGATACAGGCCCTTGGACCCGTTGGCGATCCATTTCTCATTGAGGAAAAACAGCCGCACGGTCTCGGCAATGCCCAGGGTGGCGATGGCCAGGTAATCGTCTCGGAGACGCAGCGTAACGTAGCCGATAATCAGGGCGATTATGCCGCATACCAGGGCCGCGGACGCCAGACCCAGGAAGAACCACAGGTCGAAACCCAGGTCAAGATAGAACAGTTCGGCCCAGTTGCCGCCGAATTTGAAATCCTCGAACAGCGTCAGGTCCGGCGGGCGGGTGGTCAGCAGTGCAGCGGTGTAGGCTCCGACGGCGAAAAACCCGGCGATGCCGATATTGAACAGCCCGGTGAAGCCCCAATGAACGTTCAGGCCCAGAGAGAACACCGCATAGATCCCGGCCATGATGGTGAAACCTACGAGGTTATTAAAGATGCCTATAATTTCCATAACTTACATACACCGGAGTTTCCACTTGGCGGCGCTCCTCGCCATGACGGGGATGGGCAGTCGCAATGAACGTTCAGGCCCAGAGAGAACACCGCATAGATCCCGGCCATGATGGTGAAACCTACGAGGTTATTAAAGATGCCTATAATTTCCATAACTTACATACACCGGAGTTTCCACTTGGCGGCGCTCCTCGCCATGACGGGGATGGGCAGTCGCGTCGGACCAGAAAATCGAAAGGCCCTGGGATTCGCTGGGGAAGTTTGTAATTCAGCAACCATTTCCAATCTCTTCCCGCGATCATTAATCCCTGGACCCACCGAAAATTCCACGCGGTCGGACCAGCAACACGCCGATCATAATTGCGAAGGCGATGGCTGGCTTGTAGCTGGGATTGATCCACTGGGTCGAGACCTCGGAGGTAACCCCGATCACGAATGCGCCCACCAGAGCGCCGTAGGGGTTGCCGATGCCACCGAGGATTACGGCGGCGAAAAGGGGTATCAGGAAGCGCCATCCCATGATGGGGAGTAACTGCGCCTGGAACACGGCCAGCAGAACCCCGGCCGTGGACGCCAGCACTGCTCCCATCGCCCACGTCCACCAGATGACCCGACGGGTGTCGATACCGCTGACGAGGGCAAGATCGGGGTTGTCGGCGGTGGCCCGCATGGCCTTCCCCATCCTGGTGCGATTCAGAATGAGGTATACGGCCACGACGAGCATGACAGTGACGACCGCGATGAATATGGCGTCGGGCGGGATACGAACGTCCATCGGGAGGTGGTAGACCGGTTTAGATTCCCGGGCATAGTGCTGCGTGCTGCCGCTCCAGATGACCTGCACGAGTCCGCGCAGGGCGATGGCAACACCCAGCGACGCCATCGCCAGCACCACGGCGTTGACACCCCGGTTCCTGAGGCGGCGGTAGATTGCGACGTCGAGGATGATGGCGCCGACGGCAACGATGGCCACCGCAAACGGCAGGGCAATGAGCAGGGGGTATCCGAAAGTGAAGGGACCCAGCCCACTGCCTTCGATGCCAATTCGGGGGAGCAGACTGCCCATGATGAAGAGCGCCATATACGCCCCCATGGTCATGTAATCGCCGTGGGCGATGTTGGCGAAATTGAGGATGCCGTATATCAGCGTTAGTCCGACGGCTCCCAGGGCGATGATGGCCCCCAGGAACATGCCGTTGACCACCAGGCCCATCTTGACAAAGGGCAGGAATCCGATTGGCACGGCCAGGAACACAATTGCAATGGCAGTGTGGCCCGGTGACCATGCCAGAAGGAGACGCCTGATGATGTCCTGCGGGTATGATGGCAACGGCGGGTTATCCCCCAAGCGGGTTATCCCCCAAGGTAGAGGGTGGCAACTTCTGGGTTGTCGAGCAGATGTGCGCCGGTGTCCTCGAGGCGGTTCTCGCCGGCGACAAGGATGTATCCGCGGTCGGACATTCTGAGGGCTTCCCGAGCGTTCTGTTCGACGAGGAGGATGGACACGCCGGTTTGGTTGATCTCGCGAATGCGCTCGAACACGGTTCCCATGATGGCGGGCGAGAGCCCGGCAGAAGGTTCATCCAGCAATACCAGGACTGGATCCAGCATCAGGGCGCGGGCGATGGCGAGCATCTGGCGTTGACCACCAGACAGGCTGCCGGCCTTCTGCCCCGGGCGCAGCGCCAGATCGGGGAAGAGGTCGAACATCTCGGCGATTCGGCTTCGAGGATCGCCGCGGCGCACGAATCCGCCCATCTCGAGGTTTTCCCGAATGGACATGGACGGAAAAACATTATTGGTCTGTGGGACGTAGCACAGCCCGTTGCGGACAATCTGTTCGGGAGGCCGGTCGGAGATGTCGGAGCCGCGGAACAAAACGCTGCCAGTGCGGACCTTTACCAACCCCACGATGGCCTTCATGAGAGTGGATTTTCCGCAACCGTTTGGCCCGATGATGGTAACCACCTCGCCTTCACCGACCACCACCGAGACGCCGTGGAGGATTTCAGTCTCGCCGTATCCCGCCACCACGTCGGAAGCCTCAAGCAGCGCCACGGTGGGATCCTCCCAAATAAGCTTCCAGAACCTGGGGGTCTTGCTGCACCTGGGTGGGGGTTCCCTGGGCGATGACTGCCCCGTTGGCCATGACGATGATGGGATCGCAGAGGTGCATGACGAACTGCATGTCATGTTCGATGATAATGAACGTGATGCCGCGGTCGACGCTGGCGCTGAGGATGTTGGCCGACAGGTCGCGCAGCAGGGTCCGGTTGACGCCGGCTGCCGGCTCGTCGAGCAACACCATCTTTGGCTCGGCCATGAGGGTTCGGGCCAGCTCCAGCAGTTTTTTCTGGCCCGATGACAGGTTGCCCGCGTACTCGTTGGCCAGATGGGACAACTTGACGAAATCCAGCACGTCAAGCGCCTGCGCCTCGACGCAGCGTTCCTGCCGTTCTACTCGCCAGGGCATAAACCAGGGTGCCCAGATGCGCTCGCCGAGTTGAAGAGCCGGCACCAGCATCAGGTTTTCCAGTACCGTCATGCGCTTCATTTCACGGGGAATCTGGAAGGTGCGCATCAAGCCCAGACCGAACGTCTGATGCATTCGCAAACCGTCGATGCGGTGGCCGTCGAAGATAATCTCGCCGCTGGAAGGGGCGATAGCGCCCGACACGAGGTTGAACAGGGTGGTCTTGCCGGCTCCGTTGGGACCGATGAGACCGGTGATGGCTCCCGGCATGACCTGAAAGGTGCACTGATTCACAGCCCTCAGTCCGCCGAAATCCTTGACCAGGTTCCTGACTTCGAGAATGGGAGTTGTATCCGTCACGATGTCGTCGGCACGCTCGGAGCGGGAGTTGCTGCGCGAGTCCTGGGTGGGGACACTCCCGAAGGGTGTTGTGGGAACGCCCGTCCGGCGACGCATGGCGCGCCACCGGACGGAGTGAGCTCAGTGGGTCAGGCCACCGGGACTTCCTGGAAATGCGGCATAACTTCAGTCGCGAATAGCTCGATGGAGCGCATTACCTTTTCGTGGGGGAGGCCGGCGAATCCGAAGTTGCCGAAAACGTGGTTGATGCCCGCTTCCTGAACCTGCTTCAAGCGCTCGATCACCACCTCGGGGGTGCCGCGCAACGGCGGCAGGCCGGCGTGGCCCGGGTCATCGCGACGTTCGCGATCCTGCTGGCGATTGGCCCAGTGCTCGTAGCCTTTCGCGATGTTTCCATTCTTGTCCATGGGCATTCCGATGGGGGATCCGTTGCTGCCTATGGAGCGCAGGATGCGGGACGAGAAATCCTCGAGGCCGATGGGGTCTCGCTCGGCTTCCTCCATGGTGGGGGCAACGTAGATTGACTTGGACATCGGCGGGTCCAGGTGGGCGTGCGGGTGCCCGTATTCATCCATCTTCTGGCGCCACAGTTTGATGACCTCGGGGGCCTGGCCGAGGATGTCGGTGGGGCCGCCGGTGATCACCTGTATCTGTCGGCTGGCGGCGAAGTCGATGCTGGCCGGGCTGGTGCTGACCGCCTGGAACAGCGGAGGATGGGGTTGTTGGACGGGCTTGGGCAAAACCCAGACAGTCGTCGACGTTGGTGAATTTGCCGTGGTAGGTAAGTGTCTCCTCGGTCCATGCCTTGATGATGACGTCGACGGACTCCTGGAAGCGGTCGCGGCTGGTGTCGATATCGACGCCAACGCCTTCAAACTCCTGGCGCTGGTAGCCGGAGCCGATACCAAAATTGAACCGACCGCCACTGATGACGTCCAGCATGGCGGCCTCTTCTGCCACCAGAACGGGATTGTGCAGGGGCAGGACGATTACGGCGGTGCCGATGCGTATGTTGGTGGTTCGCCCGGCTACGGCGCCCAGGAAGGACCAGATTCCCGAGAGCAAGCCATGACGCGAGAAGCGGTGCTCGCCCAGCCAGGCTTCGTCGATGCCGGCCTGATCCGCGAATGTGATTTGCTCCAGAGCGTCGTTCAATGCCTGTTTCTGGGTAAAGTCCTGGTGGTAAGGGACGATGGTAAAGATTCCGAACTTCATGTGGCCTCCCTATTCAGGCGCCGATGGGCGCCCACTGGTACTACTCGCCGCCGTTCCACTGGCGGTTGGGGCGGTGTTCGCCCGGTGTTCGTGGCGCAACTTTACTACAGTGACGGAGTGAATGAAAAGGACGCAAAGTGGGGGGTAACTGTTCAGAGTTGAAGGTAGTGTCCTGGCCCCAACCTGTCTTTCCCGCGCAAGCGGGAATCCAGGGAGCCGAGGATAAGCAACATTGCGGTTAAAAGGCGTCTCTGGATTCCGGCTCAAGGCCGGAATGACGGAGTGGTATGGAAATCACACGTCTAGTCTGAACTGTTACAGAGGGAGTTGCGATTGGGTTTGGATGGCCCGGGCCGGAAAGGGGGAGGGGATTGCCGCGATGGTATGATCGCTGGGAATGACGGGGAAGCAGAGTGATCCTTCGACAGGCTCAGGATGCGCGGTGGTTCACGCTCACCCAACCCACTACCATCAAGGGAGTGGTGACAGGCGTGGCGTGGCGATACTGGCATGTGTTGGTGCTATTCGTAATCACAGGAGGCTGCGCTCTTCGCAGCAATTACAAATGACCTACATGCCGGTAGCCGGCTAGCTACCCGAAAAGGAGATAATATGCCGCCGAACCTGGTTCCCTATTTGCTATACGAGCCCGAAGAGTCGGGAATACTGTGGATCAAGTTCAACCGACCGGAACGCATGAATGCCCTGATCGGCTCATCTGAGGAGAATGGCACCGTGGCCAAGGTGGGTGAATACATGCGCGCTGGCGACGACGATCCCAACGTGCGCGTCATAGTCCTGACCGGCATGGGGAGGGGATTCTGCTCGGGTGCAGACATGAGAAGGGATACGCCAGACGATGTCAGGGGCGAGAATTTCGTGGGCAATCGCAGCTCCACCGAAGGACCTGACGCGCCGCGCGAGCACTTTTTCCACGGGTTTACCAAGTTGCACCGAGACATATCCTTGATCAGGAAGCCAACGATAGCCATGGTCAACGGTCCCGCGGTTGGTTCGGGGATGGATATGGCGCTCCACTGCGATATTCGCCTGGGCTGCGAGAACACGCGGTTCATCGGCTACCAGCAGTTGGGCCAGATCATCGAGAACGGAGGCAGTTATTATCTTCCGAAGATGGTGGGTCTGGGCAGGGCGCTGGAGTTCGCGTACACCGGGCATCTGGACGCCCAGAGAGCCTACGAGTGGGGCATGCTGAACTACCTGGTTCCTGCCGAGGAGCTGGAGGAGACGACGCGCGGATTGTGCGACCGGATCATGCGGACGCCTCCGATGGTGCAGTGGATCAGCAAGCGGATCATGCGTTCCGCGCTGGACAGCTCGCTGGAAACGACAATGGTGCTGACGTCCAACGCCGGCGGCATCCTAAACGGCTCGGAGGACGCCCGGGAGGCGAGACAGGCGTTCCTGGAAAAGCGCCCGCCGACTTTCGAAGGCCGGTAAAATCCGCGCAAACCGGCATTCGAGTAGTCGCCAGCGGTGGGAGCGGGTTGATCCGTGGCCGAGCAGAACTTCTTGACCACCAACGGGGGTTAGCCGATGGACAGGCTCTGACCGAACCGCTCACCGTGGGTTATCTCGGACATGGGTTTGCGGGGTGTTCCGCCGCTTCTGGCGCCGGCTGCGCGGTGCCCGAAGGGCAGCACGGTGACCAGCTCGAGTTCCTCCGGTATGCCCAGGAGGTCTTTGACTTCCTGCTGCTGCTCGCCTCTGATGCCAACGAAGCAGGTACCGAGGCCCTCGGACCAGGCCACCAATTCCATCTGCTGGAGGGCTCGCCCGGCATCGAGTTGGGCGCGCCGGGCGCCATCCATCACGATGGCTATGGCGACGGGCGCCTGGCCGATGAACGCGCCCTGGGTGCAGATACGGCTCAACTCTTCGATAGTTTCCTTTTCCCTGACGACGACGAAATGCCAGGGTTGAGTGTTGCTGGAACTGGGCGCCCAACGGGCGGCTTGCAGCATTTTCAGGATGACGGTATCGGACACCGGCTCTGACGTGAATTCCCGCACGGTGCGGCGTGTCCTGATGCAATGGAAAACGTCCATACCCAAACCTCCTGGAGGATGCTGGTTCTGTATATAACGGTGATGCCTGACTGCGGCCGGCGAATCGATCCGGAGAGCCAGTGTGGACAGACGGGCAGGGACACTGTACCTGTTGCCAATATTTCCGGCAAGACGAGGAATGTGGGCCGCGGTTCAACGCGACGGCCGGCGATGCCGTGGCTGTCAACGCCAGGATCGCCGGATGATCTGGCCGCAAGCGGCCTGGTCTGGTTCCGGTTGACGGAGCCGTGAGCGCAACGTAGACTCCGCACTTAGAAAAGGGCCGGTTTGGAGCGCGCGCGGAACGGCATTGTCCCGGCTGGGACAATGCCGGCGCGACTTGACCGAGGCCCAGAGTATCAAACGAAAGGATTTTATTGATGAAGCTGCAGATCATGTCTCCCGCTGCGGATCGCGTCGATTTCAAAGTGCCGCCGGCCCCACGCCTGGAGACGCTGGAAGGCAAGACGATTGGGCTCTATAACAACATGACGGGCGGCGCGGACGTGGCCGTCAACCGGGTTGCGGAACACATTGGCCGCCGTTTCCCCAACGTCAAATTTGAACGATATGGTGGCGAGGTCAGATCGGGCCGTGTAGCGCTGAGCCGGGGCAACCACATCGACGATGAGGAAGCCGCGCTTATCGCCGGGGAAGTTGACGCGATGATTGGCGCCACTGCTCATTGAGGGGGCTGTACGTCGTGGCTTGCCCACGACATGGTTGCCATGGAAAAGGCCGGTGTTCCGGTGGTAGGCATCGCGGCGCGCAGTTTCGCCCGGGCCTGGCAATCCTGCGTAGACGGTTGGGGTCAACCCAGCACGGCATTCGTAACGATCCCCCACGCCACGTCGGGCCAGCAGGCCGACTACATCTGCAGGATGGTGGACGAGCAGATCGAAGACATCATCCTGGGGTTGACCAGCCTGACCGCATTGCCGGCTCCACGGCAGAGGGCGAGGAACGGAAACCAGGGCACAGAGATGTTTACGGTGGAGCTGGACGAATCACCGCTGGGCCTTGACGCGGTCAACCTGTTTCTGGAAGAGCGTGACTGGAGCGACGGTATGCCCGTCATTCCGCCCACGCCGGCAGCCGTCGAGGCGATGCTCAAGGGAACCAGGCGCAGCCCGCAGGATGTGGTGATGGTCATGGAGCCTGGCTTCGGCCTGGCGACCGTGGAGAAGATAGCCATCAACGCGGTGATGGCGGGATGCAGCCCCGAACAGTTTCCCGTCCTGCTCGCCGCCATCGACTGCATTGCACAACCGGAGATGAACCACCGGGACATGCAGGTATCGGGCCACACGGAAGCGCCGCTGATTCTGGTGAACGGACCCATCACCGAGAAGGCCGGGATCAACTTCGGTACATCCGCTATGGGACCGGGCGTGGTCAACCGGCCAAACACCGCCATCGGGCGGGCGCTGCGACTCTGCCTGATTAACATCGGGTACTGCAAGCCGGGCGCCGGAGACCCCAATTTCATTGGGTTGCCGACCAAGTTCGGGATGTGCATCGCGGAGAATGAGGCGCTAAGTCCGTGGCAGCCCTACCACATGGACAAGGGGTACAAGCACGAAGAGAGCGCGGTAACAGTCGTTACGGTAACGGGTCCGACGGACATTCTCGATTCCAACTCGAAGAACCACCACGACACTCTGGACAATATTGCCTCCATGATGTTCTATCGCCACGCGGGCGCAGGAAGCTGGATCCGAGGTCGGCAGTCGGCGCAGGTGGGCCATACCAACAAGCGCGTGGAGTACCAGGGCCCCTACCATCCCATCATGCTCAGTCCCTCGCGTGCGGTTATTCTGGCCGAGGCAGGGATGAGCAAACAGGACACCCAGGAGTGGTTGCACGAGAATTGCCGCGCTCCGCTGAGTGAAGCCCTGGGATCGCGCGGGATGCCCAAGGATGCGGACGGAAAATGGCTTTCGCACCCTGAGTTACAGCACTTGGAAAATGATCCGGACGCCACGATCCCGGCGCTGGAAAGCCCCGAGCAGTACTTGCTGTTCGTGACCGGAGGATCAACTCACTACGCCAATTTCTTCTACGGCACTTACGGCATCGCAACGGTCCCGGTTGAAGATGTTTAGCGACTGGCAGGTCGCCCTTCGAGGAGTGGTATGCCCAGGTTAGCGGCTGACAAATACGAAACCATAGTCAAGAAACCCGATGACATGGACGAATTCTGGGAAGATGTGCTGGCGGAGACCGCCAGGATTCCGCTGGAACCGGAAGTGGTTCACGATCCGCTGCGGTCATCTGAAGAGATCGATGTGTACGAGGTGTTCTTCACCAGCCTGGACCGGGTGCGGATCGCCGGATGGTACGCCCTGCCCAAACAGAGGGACGGCCGGCTGCCGGGGCTTTTGCAGGTACCGGGATACAACATGGAGCCACCGGTTCCGAAGGTTTGGGCGCGCAAGAATTACGCGGCGTTCAGCGTGGCCCCGCGGGG
The DNA here is from genome assembly GCA_030341885.1 of Geodia barretti. Classification (NCBI taxonomy): domain Eukaryota; kingdom Metazoa; phylum Porifera; class Demospongiae; order Tetractinellida; family Geodiidae; genus Geodia; species Geodia barretti. The sequence continues at coordinate 12,378 of CASHTH010002689.1, read as the reverse complement.
AAAACTGCGAAGCAACCGACAGTTCAATCCCGGCTATCCCGGACTGCTCACCTACGGCATGGTGGACCGGAACATCTACTCCTACCGGGGTTTCTACATGGATGCCTGCCGAGCGGTGGAGTTCCTGTTGGGTCGGGAGGAAGTTGACGGCGACAGAATCGGCGTGACCGGACACAGCCAGGGCGGCGGGTTGACGGTGTCCACCGCTGCCTTGCGTCCTGAGATCAAGGCTGCGGCTGCCGGGGCTCCATACCTGTGCGGTTACATGGACGCCATTGAGCTGACCGACGCCTATCCGTACCAGGAGATTGCCGACTACCTGCGGATGAATCCGGGGAGCCGGGAACAGGTGGAAAACACTCTGGCTTACTTTGACGGCATCAACCTGGCGCACCGAATCAACTGCCCGATAATTGTCAGCGTTGGGCTGCAGGACAGCACGTGTCCGCCGGAGACCGGCTACGCGATGTTCAACGCCATCTCCAGCGCCGACAAGAAAATTTACGGCTACGACGGCCACGGCCACGACGCCAACAACCATGAACACGGGGCCATCGTGGATGCGTTCATGGCGAAACACCTGAAGCCTTAGCGGCCTGGACGATATGACGACAATGAGCGGAACCAAGCCGGCTGACTTCGACAGCTACTGGCAGGCGACCCTGGACCAGCTGGCGCAGTTGCCGGCGGCGCCGGAAGTCGTGGAGATCCCATTGCGGTCGACCGATTTTGCGACGGCGTACGGCGTGCGCCTCACATCGATTGGCCCCTACCGGATTTATGGATACCTGAGCATTCCGGTTGGAGACGGGCCATTTCCGGCCAAGTACTTTTTGCCGCGTTACGGGAGTGTGGTGGATCTGGTGCCCCAGGGCACTGCCAACGGTCAACGCCGCCAGTACGTAACTTTCTCCATCTGCGTGCGCGGCCAGCGGCTGGCTGACCAACCGTACGCGGCGAGTTTCCCGGGGCTCCTGACCGACGGAATCTCCGACCACGAAACCTACGTGTACCGCGGGATCGTGGCGGACTGTTGCCGAGGCGTGGAATATTTGGCCAGCCGACCTGAGGTTGACGGTACGCGCATCGCCGCCATCGGGCCGGATCTGGCCCTGACCACCGCGGCCCTGTGTCCGCAAATTACCCACGTGGTCTGCGGCCCGGCCCTCTCGTACGCGGCAGCCGAGCTGGCTCCCCGCACCGGAGCGTACCCACTGGAGGAGATCAACGACTACCTGCGTCTGCATCCGGAGCGCCAGGTACCGGTGCACCGCACGTTGTCCTACTTCGATATCAGGTGGTTCGCGCCCCGGGTGAACGCGACCACCCTGCTGATGGCCGGCGCGGATGGCACGGCGCTGGACGCCGCCGCTCTGGAACCGCTGGTGCAGGCAATAAAGGGTGACACTGATGTGCATGAAGCAGAGCATTCCGGTTATAAAGATGGTGTGTTCAGCGAAGAATGGTTGACTCGGCAATTCGGGCTCGCCGCACCCAGCCTGCCTCCACACTGGCAGCCGTAAGAGCCGGTCCGCTCCCCGTGTTTGCCTGCCACCGCTATTCTTGCCGGGGGATCTGACAGCGAGCGAGTCGTCCAATCCGAGAAACGGGAAATTTGCACTCACCGGGCGATCCGGCGCATTGCATCATCCCGAGGCGAACGGAGGGAAACAATGAAGGCATCTTATCTTGGTGCGATGGGGTGGTCCCAGCGGCACCTGTTCCCCACGACCTGGCCCATGCCACCGGGTTATCACGATCCGGAATCCTCCGTGCAGAGTTACCAGGACGGTATCGCCGAGTGCGAATTTGCCGAGGAAATGGGATTTGACTGGGTCAGTTTTTCTGAACATCACTACTCGGGGCGGATTGCCACCGGCACTCCGGCGGTGATGGCGGCGGCGGTGGCCGAACGGTGCAAGAAGGTGAAGATTGCGATGCTGGGGCAGTTGTTGCCCCTGAACAATCCGATCCGGTGCGCCGAGGAGCTTGGACTGCTGGACAACCTGACCAATGGACGTTTGATCATTGGATTCCTGCGGGGAACCCCGAACGAAGACCAGACCTATGGCGTCAATCCCGCCGAGGGTCGCGGGCGGCTGTTTGAGGGAATGGATCTAATCCTGAAGGCGCTTACCGAACCGCAACCGTTCTCGTGGGAGGGACGCTACCACCAGTTTCGGACCGTGGCGGTGTGGCCGTTGCCGGTTCAGCAACCCCTGCCGCCGGTGATAGTTTGCACCCGTAGCGATGACACGGTGCGCTACGCCGCCGAGCATCAGCTTGGGCTTGGGGTATCGTTTGTGCAGCCGGAGAACATGGCGACGATCACCGGCAAATATCTACAATGGTGTAAAGAGGCCGAATGGCAGCCGGAACCGGATCAGGTGGTGTACCGGGGCAGCATCTATCTGGCTGAAACTGATCAGCAATCCGAGGAATGGCTGGCACAACGCACTGGGATGGGTCCGGTGCCGCGCGGGATTGAGATGAGCGCCGGAGCTTCGCGCGCGGTGAATGATGCACGCCAAATCGACGGGTCGAGCCTGCGTGCAGCCGTGGCGGGTAGTCCTCAGGGTGATGTGGTTGGAGTGGCGGGCAGGCTGAATTTCATGGGGAGTCCGGACACGGTGGTGAAGCAGATCAAGCAGTTCCATGACGAGTGCGGGGCGGGGGTGGTGGACCTATTCTTCCAGCAACCGGGCGTCACTCATCAGGAAGTCATGCGGGAAATCGACCTGTTCGGCCGGGAAGTACTGCCTCGCATCCGAGAGTTTTAGCAGGGTAACCGCGGCCAGGGGTTGGGAGCAACGTATGTCAGGCACGTCGGCGGATCCTGAGGTTTATCAAGCGGAGCGGCTGGTTCACGTTGGGGGTGAAACCATCCGCTATTGGGAAGCAGGCGCCGGCGAAGTCGTGGTGATTCTGGATGGCGGTGGCGCCGGCATGGCGAAACTCCAGGACGCATTGGCCGGCAAATACCGGGTGATTCGGCTGGAACCGCACGGAACCGGGACCTCGAAAGACGTGGCCAGCCTGATGGTCCAGGCGGTGCGTGAGATAACGAGCGGAAAGATCACGCTGATTGCGGCCTCCGGTTCCGCGAACGCAGCCATTTGGCACGCGCTGGAGGCGACACAAGTGGTGGAAGCCCTGGTGCTAATTTCCCCAGTGGCCGTTTTGCCTGCCGGAGAGGCCGACGGAGGCCGTGATGCGGGCCTGGAGAGCAGGATGGGCGAAATCGAATGTGCAGCGCTGGTTGTGTTCGGGCTGAACGACCGCACGATTGCTCCGGAAGCGGCAGGCGTTTACAAGGCAAATATTCCCAACTGCAACGTGTCGCTGGTGTACGACGCGGGCCACAACATCATGGCCGATCGTCCGGAAGCATTGATCGACGTGGTATCCGATTTTGTGGAGAGGGGAGAGGCGTTCATCGTGGCGCGGCATTCCGGCTTGATCAACCCGTGAGTCGCAGCATCCCGAGTTGCATCGCACACCACTGATTTTGATTCGCCACAGGAGTTGTTGACGCTATGCCATTTGTGAATTTACCCGGGGTGGACCTGTGGTTCGAGGACACCGGCGGGTCTGGAACGCCGGTGATCTTTATGCACGCGGCATCCGGCACTTGCGATAGCTGGGTACATCAGCTGTCGGCGTTCACAACGTCGGGATACCGGTGCATCACGTACGACCGGCGCACCTGGGGTCGTTCGCGGCCGACCGACGCCAACGAGCAGCCGGGTTTCGTGGGCGATGACCTGCATGGACTGGTCGAGCACCTGGGACTGCAACGGTTCCACCTGGTAGCTACGGCGGCGGGCGGGATCACTGCGCTGGACTATGCGCTGGACCATCCGGAGCGCGTGCTCAGCCTGGTGGCGGCCAACACCATCGGCGGTGTTCAGGACCCGGAATATCTGGAGGTGCAAACCCGGCTGCGACCGGCGGAAATTCAGGAACTCCCGGTGAACCTGCGGGAGCTGGGGCCATCGTACCGGGGCACCGACCCGGAAGGCGCTCAACGGTGGCTGGAAATCGAACTGGCAAGCCGTCCGTACGGGACATTGCCCTCGCAACCGGTACGCGAGCCGATCACCTATTCGCGGCTCGGCACTATGAGGGTTCCAACGCTGATACTGTCCGGGGAGGCCGATCTGCTCTCGCCGCCGGCGCTGATGCGGATGCTGGCGGCGCACATTCCCACCAGCCGTTTTGCGTCGTTGGCCGACGCGGGACACGGGGCATTTTGGGAACGACCCCAGGTCTGGAATGGCCTGGTGCTGGAGTTCATTGGCCAACACTAGCCGCCGCAGAAGATTAGGCTTTGCTCGTGGGCTTGACATCACGGCGCAACTGAGATTAAGTACCCTGTGAAGGCAGGAGCCTAAACACAAAAAAGGCCGCATACGGGCCGGGAGCAGATGCGATATATCCATGGCACGTTGGCGCAGCTTCGGTTACCTGAAGTTGGGAATAATCCTAGCTGTTGCAATGTTAGCTGTTGCTTGCGACGACCCAAGGACTGGTCCCGCACCAAGCCCGGCACCGACTCCCACTATCGCGGCAAGCCCGTCCCCAACATCAGTGCCAACCTCGATTCCGGCGCCCACGGACTCCCCGACTCCCCTGCCGACTCCTACCGCCAGCCCGACACCGGAGCCGACAAAGGCCCCTGAACCCACGGAAACCCCGGAACCATCGGCTACGCTCGCGACCACCCCAACGCCTGCGCCGTCACCGACTCCTACCGCTACTCCTACACCAACGCCTATAATAACTCCTACTCCTGAAAATCTGGATGTTTTGGACTATATTAAATGGGAGATAGGCAGTGAAGTGTCATTGACGGACCAGCAGAATGCAAAGTATGCGGTTCAGTTGATGCATGATTACATGGTATCATTAGGTATGCCTAAAATTGAGAAAGATATTACGTTTCATCTTTACTATAATCATGATACTATGGCAGCTGCATTGGCGAGACTAACAGGGTGGTCTTTTGAGAAGACTTGGGACCGTTTGGGACCTGATGGATCATCTGGGATGTGTGGTAAAGGATATGCTTTTGCGAATTTATCTAGCCAACATATCCAGAGAAGACCAGAGAAGGGTTTGATCAGTTTAGCAGCCAGAGAGTTCTATTGCGCCCAGAAGTACGATTGGAGCGAGCTGCGGCTGAGTTCGCCTGGGGATGAGGTACCAGAAGCCGGTCCGCGTTGGCTCCATTCTGGCACCGGTTACTTCTTGATACATGATCTCCTGTCCGAGGCCTTACACGATACTCATGATGGATACCGAGAATGGCTACTAAGCGGGGTGCAGGGTGAATATGCACCGCTAAGAACTATGGAACCTCGCGTTGGCTTTACAGCAGCCGGTTCAAATCCCTACAGATATAGTGCGCTTGCCGCAGAACTACTGGCATCCCATACTGGCGTTCGTTCCCTGATTCACTATTACACATCCCTAAAACACGGAACTACTTGGCAGAAAGAGTTCCAAAATACTTTTGGGATGAGTGTTGATGAGTTTTATGGCTTGTTTGAGGAGCATCGTGCTGCTGGTTATCCTGAACTAAGCATCGCTAAATGATATGCTCTGCTGGCATGTAACCATATGCAACAAACATTAACAAGTGAGAATTTGTGCTTGCTTCGGTTCTCTGAGAAGGCATGCCACAAAACAAAATGCAAGAAAGATGCACCTAAATCGAACCTGCGAGGCTTGCATGCGCCTACACAAGGAAATCGCTAAAAGCCCACGACGGTAGGCTCGTCCACTAATCCGCTTTTCCTGTTGATCCGGGCAACTGGCGCACGGAGGTACCCCAAAGGCGGTTTGGGCGCTGGCAGATGAGACGACCCGCGATGCCTGCCGTGATCTTACGAGCCGCCCTCCGATGGAGTGATGAACGGTCACAAGACAACTGTGTAACCGAAAAGCTCGCAAAACGTGGACGTGCAGGGGAAGGACACCGAGACGCAAGACGCGGTGTCCTCTCCTCGTGTCTTGTGGCCTGGCATCCCGCGCCGACCGGGCCTTTCTCCCTTCTGGCTCGGCGCTCAGCGCCCACTCGAAGAGGGGCGGGGACGAAGGCTTAGCCTGGCCGCTGCGTCCCAGGGGCTGCGCCGGTTCCTCGGCCGGGCTGAATTTCATGGGGAGTCCGGACACGGTGGTGAAGCAGATCAAGCAGTTCCATGACGAGTGCGGGGCGGGGGTGGTGGACCTATTCTTCCAGCAACCGGGCGTCACTCATCAGGAAGTCATGCGGGAAATCGACCTGTTCGGCCGGGAAGTACTGCCTCGCATCCGAGAGTTTTAGCAGGGTAACCGCGGCCAGGGGTTGGGAGCAACGTATGTCAGGCACGTCGGCGGATCCTGAGGTTTATCAAGCGGAGCGGCTGGTTCACGTTGGGGGTGAAACCATCCGCTATTGGGAAGCAGGCGCCGGCGAAGTCGTGGTGATTCTGGATGGCGGTGCGCCGGCATGGCGAAACTCCAGGACGCATTGGCCGGCAAATACCGGGTGATTCGGCTGGAACCGCACGGAACCGGGACCTCGAAAGACGTGGCCAGCCTGATGGTCCAGGCGGTGCGTGAGATAACGAGCGGAAAGATCACGCTGATTGCGGCCTCCGGTTCCGCGAACGCAGCCATTTGGCACGCGCTGGAGGCGACACAAGTGGTGGAAGCCCTGGTGCTAATTTCCCCAGTGGCCGTTTTGCCTGCCGGAGAGGCCGACGGAGGCCGTGATGCGGGCCTGGAGAGCAGGATGGGCGAAATCGAATGTGCAGCGCTGGTTGTGTTCGGGCTGAACGACCGCACGATTGCTCCGGAAGCGGCAGGCGTTTACAAGGCAAATATTCCCAACTGCAACGTGTCGCTGGTGTACGACGCGGGCCACAACATCATGGCCGATCGTCCGGAAGCATTGATCGACGTGGTATCCGATTTTGTGGAGAGGGGAGAGGCGTTCATCGTGGCGCGGCATTCCGGCTTGATCAACCCGTGAGTCGCAGCATCCCGAGTTGCATCGCACACCACTGATTTTGATTCGCCACAGGAGTTGTTGACGCTATGCCATTTGTGAATTTACCCGGGGTGGACCTGTGGTTCGAGGACACCGGCGGGTCTGGAACGCCGGTGATCTTTATGCACGCGGCATCCGGCACTTGCGATAGCTGGGTACATCAGCTGTCGGCGTTCACAACGTCGGGATACCGGTGCATCACGTACGACCGGCGCACCTGGGGTCGTTCGCGGCCGACCGACGCCAACGAGCAGCCGGGTTTCGTGGGCGATGACCTGCATGGACTGGTCGAGCACCTGGGACTGCAACGGTTCCACCTGGTAGCTACGGCGGCGGGCGGGATCACTGCGCTGGACTATGCGCTGGACCATCCGGAGCGCGTGCTCAGCCTGGTGGCGGCCAACACCATCGGCGGTGTTCAGGACCCGGAATATCTGGAGGTGCAAACCCGGCTGCGACCGGCGGAAATTCAGGAACTCCCGGTGAACCTGCGGGAGCTGGGGCCATCGTACCGGGGCACCGACCCGGAAGGCGCTCAACGGTGGCTGGAAATCGAACTGGCAAGCCGTCCGTACGGGACATTGCCCTCGCAACCGGTACGCGAGCCGATCACCTATTCGCGGCTCGGCACTATGAGGGTTCCAACGCTGATACTGTCCGGGGAGGCCGATCTGCTCTCGCCGCCGGCGCTGATGCGGATGCTGGCGGCGCACATTCCCACCAGCCGTTTTGCGTCGTTGGCCGACGCGGGACACGGGGCATTTTGGGAACGACCCCAGGTCTGGAATGGCCTGGTGCTGGAGTTCATTGGCCAACACTAGCCGCCGCAGAAGATTAGGCTTTGCTCGTGGGCTTGACATCACGGCGCAACTGAGATTAAGTACCCTGTGAAGGCAGGAGCCTAAACACAAAAAAGGCCGCATACGGGCCGGGAGCAGATGCGATATATCCATGGCACGTTGGCGCAGCTTCGGTTACCTGAAGTTGGGAATAATCCTAGCTGTTGCAATGTTAGCTGTTGCTTGCGACGACCCAAGGACTGGTCCCGCACCAAGCCCGGCACCGACTCCCACTATCGCGGCAAGCCCGTCCCCAACATCAGTGCCAACCTCGATTCCGGCGCCCACGGACTCCCCGACTCCCCTGCCGACTCCTACCGCCAGCCCGACACCGGAGCCGACAAAGGCCCCTGAACCCACGGAAACCCCGGAACCATCGGCTACGCTCGCGACCACCCCAACGCCTGCGCCGTCACCGACTCCTACCGCTACTCCTACACCAACGCCTATAATAACTCCTACTCCTGAAAATCTGGATGTTTTGGACTATATTAAATGGGAGATAGGCAGTGAAGTGTCATTGACGGACCAGCAGAATGCAAAGTATGCGGTTCAGTTGATGCATGATTACATGGTATCATTAGGTATGCCTAAAATTGAGGAAGATATTACGTTTCATCTTTACTATAATCATGATACTATGGCAGCTGCATTGGCGAGACTAACAGGGTGGTCTTTTGAGAAGACTTGGGACCGTTTGGGACCTGATGGATCATCTGGGATGTGTGGTAAAGGATATGCTTTTGCGAATTTATCTAGCCAACATATCCAGAGAAGACCAGAGAAGGGTTTGATCAGTTTAGCAGCCAGAGAGTTCTATTGCGCCCAGAAGTACGATTGGAGCGAGCTGCGGCTGAGTTCGCCTGGGGATGAGGTACCAGAAGCCGGTCCGCGTTGGCTCCATTCTGGCACCGGTTACTTCTTGATACATGATCTCCTGTCCGAGGCCTTACACGATACTCATGATGGATACCGAGAATGGCTACTAAGCGGGGTGCAGGGTGAATATGCACCGCTAAGAACTATGGAAACTCGCGTTGGCTTTACAGCAGCCGGTTCAAATCCCTACAGATATAGTGCGCTTGCCGCAGAACTACTGGCATCCCATACTGGCGTTCGTTCCCTGATTCACTATTACACATCCCTAAAACACGGAACTACTTGGCAGAAAGAGTTCCAAAATACTTTTGGGATGAGTGTTGATGAGTTTTATGGCTTGTTTGAGGAGCATCGTGCTGCTGGTTATCCTGAACTAAGCATCGCTAAATGATATGCTCTGCTGGCATGTAACCATATGCAACAAACATTAACAAGTGAGAATTTGTGCTTGCTTCGGTTCTCTGAGAAGGCATGCCACAAAACAAAATGCAAGAAAGATGCACCTAAATCGAACCTGCGAGGCTTGCATGCGCCTACACAAGGAAATCGCTAAAAGCCCACGACGGTAGGCTCGTCCACTAATCCGCTTTTCCTGTTGATCCGGGCAACTGGCGCACGGAGGTACCCCAAAGGCGGTTTGGGCGCTGGCAGATGAGACGACCCGCGATGCCTGCCGTGATCTTACGAGCCGCCCTCCGATGGAGTGATGAACGGTCACAAGACAACTGTGTAACCGAAAAGCTCGCAAAACGTGGACGTGCAGGGGAAGGACACCGAGACGCAAGACGCGGTGTCCTCTCCTCGTGTCTTGTGGCCTGGCATCCCGCGCCGACCGGGCCTTTCTCCCTTCTGGCTCGGCGCTCAGCACCCACTCGAAGAGGGGCGGGGACGAAGGCTTAGCCTGGCCGCTGCGTCCCAGGGGCTGCGCCGGTTCCTCGGCCGGGCTGAATTTCATGGGGAGTCCGGACACGGTGGTGAAGCAGATCAAGCAGTTCCATGACGAGTGCGGGGCGGGGGTGGTGGACCTATTCTTCCAGCAACCGGGCGTCACTCATCAGGAAGTCATGCGGGAAATCGACCTGTTCGGCCGGGAAGTACTGCCTCGCATCCGAGAGTTTTAGCAGGGTAACCGCGGCCAGGGGTTGGGAGCAACGTATGTCAGGCACGTCGGCGGATCCTGAGGTTTATCAAGCGGAGCGGCTGGTTCACGTTGGGGGTGAAACCATCCGCTATTGGGAAGCAGGCGCCGGCGAAGTCGTGGTGATTCTGGATGGCGGTGGCGCCGGCATGGCGAAACTCCAGGACGCATTGGCCGGCAAATACCGGGTGATTCGGCTGGAACCGCACGGAACCGGGACCTCGAAAGACGTGGCCAGCCTGATGGTCCAGGCGGTGCGTGAGATAACGAGCGGAAAGATCACGCTGATTGCGGCCTCCGGTTCCGCGAACGCAGCCATTTGGCACGCGCTGGAGGCGACACAAGTGGTGGAAGCCCTGGTGCTAATTTCCCCAGTGGCCGTTTTGCCTGCCGGAGAGGCCGACGGAGGCCGTGATGCGGGCCTGGAGAGCAGGATGGGCGAAATCGAATGTGCAGCGCTGGTTGTGTTCGGGCTGAACGACCGCACGATTGCTCCGGAAGCGGCAGGCGTTTACAAGGCAAATATTCCCAACTGCAACGTGTCGCTGGTGTACGACGCGGGCCACAACATCATGGCCGATCGTCCGGAAGCATTGATCGACGTGGTATCCGATTTTGTGGAGAGGGGAGAGGCGTTCATCGTGGCGCGGCATTCCGGCTTGATCAACCCGTGAGTCGCAGCATCCCGAGTTGCATCGCACACCACTGATTTTGATTCGCCACAGGAGTTGTTGACGCTATGCCATTTGTGAATTTACCCGGGGTGGACCTGTGGTTCGAGGACACCGGCGGGTCTGGAACGCCGGTGATCTTTATGCACGCGGCATCCGGCACTTGCGATAGCTGGGTACATCAGCTGTCGGCGTTCACAACGTCGGGATACCGGTGCATCACGTACGACCGGCGCACCTGGGGTCGTTCGCGGCCGACCGACGCCAACGAGCAGCCGGGTTTCGTGGGCGATGACCTGCATGGACTGGTCGAGCACCTGGGACTGCAACGGTTCCACCTGGTAGCTACGGCGGCGGGCGGGATCACTGCGCTGGACTATGCGCTGGACCATCCGGAGCGCGTGCTCAGCCTGGTGGCGGCCAACACCATCGGCGGTGTTCAGGACCCGGAATATCTGGAGGTGCAAACCCGGCTGCGACCGGCGGAAATTCAGGAACTCCCGGTGAACCTGCGGGAGCTGGGGCCATCGTACCGGGGCACCGACCCGGAAGGCGCTCAACGGTGGCTGGAAATCGAACTGGCAAGCCGTCCGTACGGGACATTGCCCTCGCAACCGGTACGCGAGCCGATCACCTATTCGCGGCTCGGCACTATGAGGGTTCCAACGCTGATACTGTCCGGGGAGGCCGATCTGCTCTCGCCGCCGGCGCTGATGCGGATGCTGGCGGCGCACATTCCCACCAGCCGTTTTGCGTCGTTGGCCGACGCGGGACACGGGGCATTTTGGGAACGACCCCAGGTCTGGAATGGCCTGGTGCTGGAGTTCATTGGCCAACACTAGCCGCCGCAGAAGATTAGGCTTTGCTCGTGGGCTTGACATCACGGCGCAACTGAGATTAAGTACCCTGTGAAGGCAGGAGCCTAAACACAAAAAAGGCCGCATACGGGCCGGGAGCAGATGCGATATATCCATGGCACGTTGGCGCAGCTTCGGTTACCTGAAGTTGGGAATAATCCTAGCTGTTGCAATGTTAGCTGTTGCTTGCGACGACCCAAGGACTGGTCCCGCACCAAGCCCGGCACCGACTCCCACTATCGCGGCAAGCCCGTCCCCAACATCAGTGCCAACCTCGATTCCGGCGCCCACGGACTCCCCGACTCCCCTGCCGACTCCTACCGCCAGCCCGACACCGGAGCCGACAAAGGCCCCTGAACCCACGGAAACCCCCGGAACCATCGGCTACGCTCGCGACCACCCCAACGCCTGCGCCGTCACCGACTCCTACCGCTACTCCTACACCAACGCCTATAATAACTCCTACTCCTGAAAATCTGGATGTTTTGGACTATGTTAAATGGGAGATAGGCAGTGAAGTGTCATTGACGGACCAGCAGAATGCAAAGTATGCGGTTCAGTTGATGCATGATTACATGGTATCATTAGGTATGCCTAAAATTGAGAAAGATATTACGTTTCATCTTTACTATAATCATGATACTATGGCAGCTGCATTGGCGAGACTAACAGGGTGGTCTTTTGAGAAGACTTGGGACCGTTTGGGACCTGATGGATCATCTGGGATGTGTGGTAAAGGATATGCTTTTGCGAATTTATCTAGCCAACATATCCAGAGAAGACCAGAGAAGGGTTTGATCAGTTTAGCAGCCGGAGAGTTCTATTGCGCCCAGAAGTACGATTGGAGCGAGCTGCGGCTGAGTTCGCCTGGGGATGAGGTACCAGAAGCCGGTCCGCGTTGGCTCCATTCTGGCACCGGTTACTTCTTGATACATGATCTCCTGTCCGAGGCCTTACC
>CASHTH010002688.1:0-27701 GCA_030341885.1 Geodia barretti | reverse complement strand
ATTACTAGACGCAAATCAAGCGTGATAAAGGGACTGATTTGTTATCCAGCTTTCGCGGGATACGAGCGCGCTTGATACGGTCGTGCCCGTACGGAGAGGCGTGAGTGACTACGACTCTCCTGCTCTCGACTGGTGCATATCCCGCTGATGACAAGTTGCTGCCGCTCATACGTACGACGATCGGATTCAACCCCAGCATGGCCGATGAAGGACCCTGTTCGACGAGAAGGTGCGTTATCCAGGGCATCGGCCACGAGAACCCCATCGTCCCACTTCCGTCCAGGGATATCTGGCACACGCCGAGCCCGATGCGCCATGTACAGCTGAGGGGCTGGCATGGTGCGCCGTCCGGGAGATGGACCCGCAGGGCGAAACGTGTTGCCACTGGCAGTCACTTCGGTCGCGGGCCTGCCTCGCGCGCCTGGTTGCCCGGGGGTGTCGGTTGCATCCGTGGCGATCTGGCGACTTACGGCCTCTTCGCGACATCGAGGACGAAGAACTGCGGATGTTCACCCTCGAGGCATTCTCGCGGATGTACGGCAACGTGGCGGGCCGAGACCCGGTGATGTCCTTGCTGAGCAAGACGGGGCAGGACGCCTTCGTGGGCGCCGACATCCTCCGCACTGCCCCGGCACAGTATTCGTCCAGCGTTGAATACCGGAGCGACTCGCTGTCCAAGAACGTGAAGAGCATCTCGCAGGTGTTCCTTGCCAACCTGGGGACCAAGGTCAACTACACGCAGCATGGCAGCTTCGACACGCACTCCGGTGAGCTGCCCACCCACGCGCAGCTGTGGGACGATGTAGCCGGCGCGGTCGGCAGCCTGATGGATGACCTGAAGGAGCACGGCCGTGAGAATGACGCCGCGGTGCTGATCTTTTCGGAGTTCGGCCGGCGCATCAAGGACAACGGCACGGGCAGCGATCATGGCTCAGGTGGCGTTGCATTCCTGATCGGTGGATCGGTCAACGGCGGGCTGTACGGGCAGTACCCGTCGCTCCACGAGGCGGAGCAACTGAACGGCGACCTTCGGCCCAACAACGACTTCCGCTCCACCTACTCTGCCATTCTGGACAAATGGATGGAGCTGGATCCCGACCCCATTGTGAATGGCCAGTTCTGAGCAGTTTAGACCTGTTCCGGAACTAAGCCGTCGCAACTGGCACTGCGAATCACAGCGACACACCTTTAACGAGAGGAATGCGAGGGACCGTAATGAGTGATAGCAACATCGAACTGATGGCCCACCTGATGCGGCGGGCCGGGTTCGGCGCCAACCGTGATGAGCTGGAGCATTGCGTGGAGCGGGGATACGAGGCAACCGTAGAGGATCTGCTGGACACGTCCAACCCCAACAACATGCCCGACGACCTGATCCGCCGGTATCATGTGGAGCAGTCGGAACTGCGCGACTTGGCCGGGTCCGCAGCCTACTGGATGTACCGGATGATCTCAACAGAGAGCCCGCTGGAAGAGAAGATGGCCCTCTCCTGGCACGGGCTGTTTGCCACTGGATACGCGAAGCTTAACCAGGCCCGTTCGCGGCTGAACCAGGTCGAGATGTTCCGGCGCAACGGCCTGGGCTCCTTCGACGAGTTGCTGGTGGAAATCTCCAAGGACCCGGCCATGCTTGTTTGGCTGGACAACCAGGACAACCATGGCGACGCCATCAACGAGAACTACGGGCGGGAGCTTCTGGAGCTCTTCTCCATGGGCATCGGCAACTACACGGAGGACGATATCAAGGAATGCGCCAGGGCGTTCACCGGCTGGACCCTTGGCAATGCCGAGTACATGTCAGTCCGGGCCTACAAGGACTCCATCTGGCCTTATGGTCGGATCGCGTGGCATTTCGACTACCGCGAAGAGGACCATGACGCCGGCGAGAAGACGTTCCTGGGCGAAACCGGGAACTTCAACGGCGAGGACATCATCGGAATCATTGCCAAGCAGGATGCCACGGCCGAGTTCGTTTGCACCCGGTTGTTCCAGTTCTTCGCGGCCGACGAAGTTACGGAGGAGGGCAGCCGCTGCATCGCCTCGATGAAGGAGACATATTTCGAGTCGGGCTACCAGGTCAAGAGCGTGTTACGTACGCTGTTCAACTCGGATTACTTCAAGTCGAACGATGCCCGCTTCGCCCGCGTGAAGGGACCGGTGGAGATGGTGGTGGGGGCCGTCCGGATGGCTGGCGGTCACCAGACTCCGGAACTGGGAATCGAGCGCGTGTCCAACAACATGCTTTACATGGGCCAGGGGCTGCTGCAGCCGCCCACGGTGGAAGGCTGGCACGAGGGCGTCGAGTGGATCGACAGCGGCTCGCTGGTTGAGCGGGTAAACTTCGCCGCCAAGGAACTGTCCGACGTCAACAGCCCCGGCGTGCGTGCAATCATCGACCGGCTGGCCTCGACCAGCGACGGCGTCCTGTCGCCCGACGAATTCGCCGACGGATGCGTTGACCTGCTTGGTCCCATCTCAGTGGGTGAAGATACCCGGGCCGTCCTGGTGGACTACGCCGCCCGGCAGGGCAACCTTGACCTGCGCGGCCATCAGCCCGGCGACGAAGCTGAGAAGCGGGTGGGCAATATGCTTCGCCTGATCGCTGCCACTCGCGAATATCAATTGGTCTAACCAGGCAATAAGATTGATCCCTCCACCAGCAGGTGGAGGGTTTTGGTGAAGGTAAGTGACCACTCAGACACAATCGGCCAGCATCACGCTGGACTACGTCAAGACAATCGGCATCGTTAACAATGGCCTGAACGGGCGGGGATATGCGAACCCGTACGACTTGGCCGTGAGCAGCGACGGGCGGATCTTTGTGCTCAACCGTTGCGACCCGGCCCGAGCCGCCGCCATCCGCGTGGGTGTGTGCAACCTGAACGAGGACTATCTCTACGAGTTCGGTGACGGGGCTGGAGACGGGGACACCCACTTCCGCTGGCCGGTTTGCTTGGCCTTTGACGGCCAGGGGCACCTTTACGTCACTGACGAGCAGAACCAGCGGGTGACGGTCTTCGACAGTGAGGGGGAGTTTCTACGGAAGTGGGGTATCAAGGGCAGCGGCGACGGTGAGTTCAATGGCCCTGCTGGTGTCGCGGCCAGTCCCGACGGTTCAATCTACGTCGTCGAGCAGCACAACGCACGAGTGCAGAAGTTCACTGCGGACGGGGCTTTCGTTGGCAAGTGGGGGTCGCAAGGCAGCGGACCCGGCCAGTTCAATCTGCCCTGGGGGGCGGCCTCAGACAAGGCAGGCAACGTTTACGTCGCGGACTGGCGCAACGACAGGATTCAGAAATTCACTGGCGACGGCGAGTTCTTGGCCGCCTATGGTTCGTCCGGTGGCACGGAGGGAAAGTTCCAGAGGCCAACCAGTGTTGCCGTGGATGATGAGGGATACATTTACGTGGCGGACTGGGGTAACGAACGGGTACAGGTCCTGGATTCCCGAGGGCGGGTTCCAGTTGATTCTGCGGGGTGAGGCAACGGTGTCCAGATGGGCGGAGGAGTATTTCGCAGCCAACCCCGAGGAGTGGGCGGAGCGCCAGCACGCAGACCTGATGCCGCAGTTGCCACCGCACTTGAACACTCCGTACCACATCTCCTCGCAGACCGAGCCTTACTTCTGGGGCCCGGTTTCCGTATCGCTGGACGGCGAAGGGCGGCTGTACGTGGTGGAGACCAACCGGCACCGATTCCAGGTGTACCAGAAGCGGTAGCCCCTCCCGATAACCACGGGAATCGTAAAGAGAAACGGGGCGCATTGAGGTGCGCCCCTGTTTCGTTTCCCAGTACTCGCAGGAAGGCTAGGCGGTCGCGGACAGCCCCGCGGCCTGGATACCCGCAAGGGCAGCGTCCTCGTCCTCTTGGGCTGAGCCACCGCTACCGCCGACGGCGCCCACCAGTTCGCCGCCCTTGAACACTGGCAGTGCACCCTGTCCGGGGATCATGTGCCCGCCCTCCATGGCCATAAGGCCCCGGAAAACCGGTGCCATCGCGTTTTCGGTCAGTTCACCGCTGGCGCGCCCGAAGCAGGACGCCCAACTGCCTTGGCCCGCGAGATCGGTGGCGTGCGCCAGGAAGCGCCGTCGGTGCGCATCATCGTGATCAGGTCGCCACGGGCATCCACTACCGAGATGCTCATCCTGACGCCCATCTCCAGCACCTTGGCCTTGGCGCCCGCAAGGATAACTTCAGCTTCCGCCAATGTAAGTGTGACCATACTTCACCTCCGAATTCATAGCCTTTTCGGCCGCCCGTATTGTAGGCCAGAAAGGCCGAATGCGGAATGGCAAAGTAACGAGCGAGGCTCCCTAGGGTGCGTACAGGTCGGTGTCGGGATAGAAGGCGTACCACCCGAACCAGTAAGCGTCCTTCGACGGCAACCGCTGAAGGCGCTGCGCTGGAACGCTGAGGTTCTCCATAGCATCCTCCAGAACCAGCCACTGTGCTCCAGTGTTATCGACCAGTTGATTGTCGTCAGAAAACTGGAAAGTCAGGCCCTGCCGCTCGTAGGCCCGGCTTCCACCGTTAGCCGTCGTGATGATGACGACTTCCTGATCGCCGACCGTATCGTTGACCACCGACTCCTGCGTAAGGATGTCGCGAGGGTAAGCCCTGGACTGTTCGCCAAATGTCAGCCCAAAAACCTGTTCCTTGATGGGCCAGGGTGTCGTCGCTGATACCCACGGGAAACATGGTTCCTGAGTCGGCCCGGTACGAGAAATAGATGGACTTGGGATCGTCCTCGGAAAGGTACTGATCAGGTCCGTACACTCCAGTTTCATTGCTGATCACGGTGGTATCGGGATGTTGCGCCAGCCACTCTTCCCAAGTGGTCAAGACGTTGGGCAGCACCTCCAGCCGAATGCCGCTGCCGGCCAGTTGTCCGACCACAGGCTCGCCCCGGAACTGGTGCCAGAGGGTCTCGGTGGCCCTGTCGTACATAAGCTTGTTGCTGCGATAGAGCATTCCCGAAGTGCCGAACTCGGTGTTTTCGCCGTCGATCTCGGTGGAATACACGATTCCAGAACCGCAGAGGGTTCAATAGGCAAGTGCGAATTGCACCCCTCCGACGATGTCGTTGGCCATCTCGTGGGGGTTCAACACGCGGAGCGGGTAGGCCCGGTGTTCACCGTTGATGGAGACTCCAAAAACACGGTCGCTCGGATCGAGGTATGTTGCATCTTCGGGTGCCAATACGGGCGGGAATCGCAGGTCTGGGATGCCGTCGCGCCGCACGCCTCCCCACACGACCTCTTCCAGGCGTATGGTGGTGGGCACCCCTTTGTACATGAACTCGCCCATCGCCTCGTCGATGATGCCAAACAGCGCTCCCTTCCAGCCGTCATAACCCTCAGGGGCAGTGACCTGTGGATTCTGGGCCAGCCACTTCACCCAGTAGTCCCATTGGTACTGGCCATCGGGGCGATGGTGAACTCACCTTCGGGAATCCTGTCTCGAATGCGAACCATGAATGAGGCCAGTGTCAGCAGTGATTCATCGTCCTGCTGGAACCGCATGAACTCCAGTAACACCGGAATAAATGACTCATTGTGGGAATAAGCCATCTTTCGACCTGCGTCAGCGAGAGAGAAATTGAAAGTGGCGTACATTAGGTCAGTAGGCGCATCCGGCAGATGTCCGAGGTCGTCGGCGTTCAGCGGAGTCGATTGGACCGGGAATCCGGGGGTCTCCGTTGCTGCCTCCGTCGGGCCTGGGGTTGCACTTGGCTCGGCGGTGGCTGCCGCAGTGGTGGGCTGCCGGACTGCAGCAGTGGTCGAGGGTGTTACTGTCGGCGGAGGTGAGATGACGAAATTGGAAGGGTCGGGCTTGGAGTCCGACGTGCAGGCCAGCGCCGACACAACCAGCGCCACTGCCAGGATTACCCCTGGGAAACGTGGGTTCAATAGTGCGCCCTTTGGCATGATGCCATCCTGAAGGAAGTGTGCGATACGAAGAACTGGTATGAAATGCCGGCGTCCGGAGACGTAATGGAGGATTCCAGACAGGGATGTGGAGGTGGTCGCTGTGATGCCTAGGCAGTCTCGCGAAAAAGCTCGCGGCCTATCAGCACTCGGCGGATCTCGCTGGTGCCCGCGCCGATCTCGTATAGCTTGGCGTCGCGGAGCAAACGTCCTACGGGGAATTCGTTGATGTATCCGTTGCCGCCAAGGACCTGGATGGCCTGGAGGGCCATCTGCGTAGCCCGTTCAGCGGAAAACAGTAGGCAGCCCGCGGCGTCCTTGCGGGAAATCATGCTCCGATCGGCAGCACGGGCCACGGCGTAAGTATAGGATTGGCAGGCCGACAGCGCGGTGTACATGTCCGCCAGTTTGCCCTGGATGAGCTGGAATTCCCCGATGGGCTGCCCGAACTGCTCGCGTTGGTGAACGTAGGGCACAACGGAGTCCAGACAGGACTGCATAATTCCAAGCGGTCCACCGGTCAGAACCAAGCGTTCGAAATCAAGGCCGCTCATCAGCACAGCCACGCCGCGGCCCTCTTCGCCCAGCACGTTCTCCTCGGGGACCTCGCAGTCTTCGAATACTAGTTCGCTGGTGCTGGACCCGCGCATACCCAGCTTGTCCAGTTTGGGCGAAGGTTCGAATCCGGGGAAACCGCGCTCCACCAGAAAGGCGGTGATGCCCCGTGAGCCCGCGTTCGGATCGGTCTTTGCGTAGACCACCAGGGTGTCGGCTTCGGGGCCGTTGGTGATCCACATTTTGCTGCCGTTGAGGACGTAGTGGTCGCTTCGTTTTTCGGCCCGCAGTTGCATGCTCACTACGTCGGATCCGGCGTCGGGCTCGCTCATGGCCAAGGCGCCGACGTGCTCTCCACTGACCAGCGGCGGGAGGTAGCGGCGCTTCTGTTCTTCATTGCCGTTGTGGAATATCTGGTTCACGCATAGGTTGGAATGGGCCCCGTAGCTCAGTCCAACGCTGGCAGAACCGCGGGAAACCTCCTCCATCACCACCGTGTGAGCCAGGTAACCGAGTCCTGCGCCGCCGTACTCCTCCGAGACCGTAATTCCCATCAAACCCAATTCTCCGAGTCGCGGCCACAGGTCTCGGGGGAACTCATTGCTCTGGTCGATTTCGTCCGCGCGGGGAGCAATCTCAGCGGCAGTGAATTGTCGGACCGTCTCCCGGACGATGTCCACCGTTTCGCCGAGTTCGTGATTCAAGGTCGCCCAGGGTGTACGACGGGAACTCATGATGAATCCTAAAGTGGATTGCGGGACCGGTTCGCTGCCACTATACGGTGCGGTGGTCTATGATGCGGCGCGCCTTGAACTGTGTACGTTCAAACTCCCCAGCCGGTTTCAGTTCCACGGCTACTCCAACGCCGAGGGCGCGGCGGAGGGCAGCGGTAATCTCCTCCTGCACACGATCCAGCGCCGCGGGGTCCGATTCGCGTTGGACGTAGGTGTCGGCGAGGACCTCGGTCTGTACCGTGAGCCGGTCGAGTTGTCCGCGCTCCCGTTCAAGGAGTAGCCGGAACTCGCCTCCGAAAACATCCATGCTGCGAAGAATGTCCTCTATGCGTGATGGGAACACATTCTGTCCGCGAACTATGATCATGTCGTCGGCGCGCCCGTAGATGCCACGGGTCAGGGTTGGGTAGGTTCGGCCGCAGGGGCAGTCGATCAAATCCCATTGGGCGATGTCTCCGGACCAGTAGCGGATCATCGGCTGCGAGGTGCGCTCGGTATGGGAATACACCGGGACTCCTTCGGCCCCGAGAGGCAGATTTCTCCGGGATTCCGGGTCCACCAACTCGGTGTAGACGATGTCTTGCCAGAGGTGCATTCCGGTGGACAGATGCCGACAGCCGGAGTTGCTCATCCAGGGCGTCATCTCCGCCATGCTGCCCTGGTCCACCACATAGCAGCCGAAGGTGTCTTCGATCAGCCTGCGGGTGGCTGGGACGCTGGCGCCGGGCTCGCCGGAGAAGAACATGAACCGGAAACCGAAGTCAGTGAGCGGGTCGAGTCCCATCTGACGGGCAGTCTCGGCCAGGTAGAGGGCGTAGGATGGCGTGCCGTACAGGGCCGACGGCTTGACCATTGCACACCATTCAGCGGCCCGCTCGGTCTGGCCGGGCGCGCCGCTGCCGAAGGGAAAACAGGTTGCGCCCAGTCGTTCCGCGCCGACCAGTGCGCCCCAGCTTCCGACGTAGAGGCTGAATACGGCTGCCACCATTACCATGTCATCGGGACGCAGCCCGGCACCCCAGAGGATGCGAGCGTGGGCCTCAGCGATGCGGTCCCAGTCGTCGTGGCCGATGCCGAACACGGTGGGCCGACCTGTGGTCCCGGAAGTACCATGAACCCGGAAGACCTCTGAGGGCGGGATGCACAGGAACCGACCGTAAGGAGGGTGCTCTTCCTGTTCCCGGCGGATATCTTCCTTGGTCAGGATAGGGAGCTGAGCAAATTCTTCGAGGCTGCGCAGGTTTTCCGGGTCAACCGTCGCTCCGCCATAGAACTCGGGATAAAAGCCGGAATTCTGAAATGCGTACCGGACCTGCCCGCGCAGCTTGGAGAGAATTGCTTCGCCCCGCTCGTCGGGCGACATGGTCTCAAGCTCCGGCGACCAGTGTTCCTGATCACGAGCAGGAATGTAACCTGATGAATACGAGGGAGGCCAAGACGGGTCGGTCATGGTCGGCCCCCCTAATTTTCCCGCCGGACGTTGGAGAAAATGAAGGCAATCATTTCCGAAGTGAAACTTCCAACTGGGAAGACGCCATGGATCCCCAATTTCTGCAGCGGCTCTACATCGTCCTCTGGGATGGTGCCACCCACCAGCACAAGGACATCATCCGTCAATCCGCGATCCTCGAGTGCCTTGGTTAGGCGAGGCATCAAGCGCATGTGCGCCCCTGACAGGATGCTGATACCCACAACGTCGGCATCTTCCTGCAGAGCGGTCTGGGCCACCTGGTCGGCGGTGACGCGCATTCCCATATAGACGACTTCGATACCGGAGTCGCGCATGGCCCTGGCGATGACCTTGACGCCACGGTCGTGGCCATCCAGCCCCAGCTTAGCGAGGAGGACTTTGGGGGGTGTCTGTTGGTTAAGGTTGGTCAACGGTGAGGTCCTTTGATCGGAGGTGTACTGGACTGTGAATTGAATTCAAGGTGGCAGATTCGCCGTTCGAAAATCTAGGCTAGAAGAAGCGGGCCCGGATTCGAGGCGCTGGAATCAATTGTTCATTAACTGGGTCTGCGACCAGACGGAATATCTCCAGAGTAGTTGCCCCAAGCAAGGGTGTGTTGCCTGCATGTCCAAAGACCACGGGTACCGGCAACGCCCTGCCTTGAATGCGTACTGTCGCGCTGCCAATAGCATATTCCACAAGACTGTTGTCGGCCAACTCAAAGATGTCAGACTCGAGCCGCTCAACTCCCAGTTGTTCGAGCAGGTCTTCTGGCAGCATCGTGTAAATTGCGCCGGTGTCGACCATTGCTTCGACAGCCACGAATTCCTCGCGGGTGGGGTTTCCCACCTCCAGCTGTACACTGAATGCTCCCACTTGGCCGAATCTGCCTCGATTCCTGTCGTGCCTAGAATACGCCGGGGTCTACGTATTCGCCGTAGACGTCTCGGAGGGTGTCGAGGATTTCGCCTTCGGTGGCGAGGGCGGTTACGGCTTGCAGGGTTGCAGGCATCAGGTTTGCATCGTCCTTGGCGGCCTGCTTCAATGAGGACAGGGCGCTGCGCACTTCAGTTGAGCTTCGGCCGCTGCGCGCCTCTGCGAGACGGCTCTTCTGCCATTCCTCCTCTTCTGGGTCGAATTGGAACAGTTCGAGCTTTTGCTGGGTCTCCGACTGGTACTGGTTTAGGCCCACGATGACCTGCTGTCCGGACTCGATTCGTTGCTGATACTCGTATGCGGAGCGGGCGATTTCGCGTTCGATGTAGCCGGAGCTGATGGCTTGAAGGATGCCGTGGTGCATTGAGCCGGAGCCCATCTCGTCGATGCGGCCGATGTATTCCAAGGCGGCGTTCTCGACTTCGTTGGTCAGCGACTCCACGAACAGCGATCCGCCGAGAGGATCGGCGGTGGCGGCTGCGCCGGACTCGTGGGCGATGATCAGCTGAGTTGCCAGCGACATACGCATGGCGTCTTCGGAAGGAATGTCGTAGGCCTCGTCATAGCCGCTGACGTGCAAGGACTGCGTGCCGCCCAACACGGCGGCGAGCGCCTGCAGGGTTCCGCGCGCGATGTTGTTCTGGGCGTCCTGACGCATCAGGGTCGAGCCGAGGGTCTGCGTGTGGAACCGCATGCGCATGGACTCCGGGCGCGTGGCGCCGTAGCGCTCCTTCATCACCCTCGCCCACATCCGCCGGGCGGCCCGGAACTTGGCGATTTCCTCGAATATGTCGTTGTGTACGCCGAAAAAGAAGGACAGCCGGGGCGCGAAGCTGTCAACGGGCATGTTGCGGGCGAGGGCAGACTCCACGTAGGCCATGCCCTGGGCGATGGTGAAGGCCAACTCCTGTACAGCGTCGGAGCCGCTTTCGCGGGTGTGGTAGCCGGAGATGGAGATGGTGTACCAGTTTGGTACGTGTTCGGTGCAGAACTCGACTATGTCCGTGGTGAGTTTCAGCGATGGTTCGGGTCCAAGGGCAAAGGTCTTCTGGCCGTGGAACTCCTTGAGGGAATCGTTCTGCACTGTTCCCCGGAGGGCAGCCAAGTCGACGCCGCGGCCCTGCGCAACGGCCAGGAACATGCTGAGCAGGACTATGGACGGGTGGTTGATCGTCAGCGATACACTCACCTGATCCAGTGGGATCTGGTGGAACAAGTCGTTCATATCGCGGACTGTGTCGATGGCGACGCCAAGGCGTCCGACCTCGCCCTCCGCCAACTCGTGGTCCGAGTCGTAGCCTGTCAGCGTTGGGTGGTCGAAGTCGGTGCTGATGCCCGTCTGACCGTGCTCCAACAGAAACCGGTAACGCTCATTGGTTGCCTGCGCCGTTCCGAACCCGGCGATCTGTCGGCGAGTCCAAAGCCGGCCGCGGTACATGTCGGGGTAGGGCCCGCGGGTGAAGGGAAACTCGCCCGGGCGGCCAAGGTCGCGGTCGAAGTCAAAGCCCGCGGCTGCTTCTGGTCCGTAGACCGGTCTGACCTCCAGCCCCGATAGCGTTTTGTATTCCGGCTGACGGGAGTTGGCGCTGTCGCTCATTTCCCTTCCTCTAGTCTGCGATTGTCCGGATTCTGCCGGGTCGGTTAACCGACCCGGACGTACTTGTCGATGCTCTTTTCCGCTGTGAGAGCCAGGTAGAGGTCGCCGTGCGCATCAACCCAGGAGCCGTGGGCCGAACGCCCGGGGAATCGTTCCAACACTTTGCCTTCACCGTCCAGGACGCTGATCTGGGGAGGCTTGCCGTCCTCGGGACGCTCGCTGGTGTAGAAGATGCCCTCGCTGTCTTGCGAAATATCCAGCGGACGCTGCATGTCGGTCCACATGGTGATGTACTCGCCATCGGGGGAGAAGACCTGCACCCGGCTGTTTTCGCGGTCGCACAGGTAGATGCGTCCGTCCTGGCCGACGATGAGACTGTGGGGGAGGTGGAACTGGTTGGGGCCCCCCTTGCCCGGCTCGCCCCACGAGGAGATCAGGTCGCCGGCGGCGCTGAAGCGGTGCACACGGGCGTTGCGGTAACCGTCGGAGACGTAGAGGTCGCCGCTGGGCGACGGCACCAGTTCCGTCAGGTAGTTGAACGGCCCTGCGGCGCGGGGGCAGACCTCGCCTGCAACCTCGCAGCCGGTGTCCGAGAAGACGCCCTTTGTCCCGATGGTAAGCAGTGGAGTGCCGTCGAGGGTGCATTTCTCAGCTATGCTGCCCCTCGCGATCAGTCACGTACACGATGTCGTCGGCGATGTAGATGCCGTGGGGGTTTTCATAGCGTCCATTGCCCCACGAACTCAGGTAATTGCCGTCCCGGTCGAAGATCACTACTGGTGGTTCGGCGCGCTGGAAGGCATAGACCCGGTCCTGTGAGTCGCTGGCCACGGCGCTTACGGTGCCAAAAGCCATGCCCTCTGGCAGGCGAGCCCAGTCTTCGATTACCTCGTAGGTATACTTGCCGCTTCCTACTGTAGCCAAAGCAAGTGCCTCCTTATTTCTGGCTTGGTCCCGATGAGATTAACCGTCAACATACTACCATAGTGGTGTGGCGGCGAGACCAGATTGCCCTATGCGCGTCCGTTATAGACGTAGTGCGGTCCGTCGGATGGAATGCTCCAATCGTCGTAGAACTGGTGGATGTACGGGAGCAGACGCGCAGCCATTTGACGAGTCGCGAGGGTTTCCTGTTCGATGGGACGAGACAGTTGCTCGCGAAGCTCAGCAACGACGGCCTCCTCGTCGGCCTTCACCGACCTGCCATTTCGCAATACGACCTCACCGTTGATGAGGACGGTATCGACGTGGGTGGATTTGCCCCGGTAGACCACGGCGTTCACGGCATCAGAGGCGACATCTCCGGTGCCTTCGAAGTAAGGTGCGGTCATAGCCTCCCAATCCAGCAGGACCATGTCGGCATAGCGTCCCGGCTCCAGTGTGCCGATGCGCCCGTCAAAACCGGTAGGGCGGGCGGCGTTGGCCGTGGTCATTCGAAGGGCTTGGTGGGTGTCCAAGGCCGGACGCTCCAGACCGGGCTGGCGGTGCAGCTTGGAGGCCAAGCGCATTTCCTGGAGCATGTCGTCATCGTCGTTGATGGCGGTGCTGTCGGTTCCGATGGCCACGTTAACACCACCCGAGATCATGGCATTGACGGGCGCGATGCCGTTCTTCAGGCGCAGGTTGGAGCTGGGATTGTGGCAGACAGTGGTCCCCGCGGCGGCGAGCAGCTCGATGTCCCCATCGGTCAGCCAGACTGAGTGAGCGCAGGAAAGCTCCGGTCCCAGAAACCCGAGGTCAGCTAGATGGGCGACTGGAGTTTTGCCCCACCTTCGCACGCCGTACTCTTTCTGGTACCAGCTTTCAACAAGGTGCATATGGACGGCGGCGCCGTACCGCGTGGCGAGTTCCTTGGTGCGGAAAAAGAAATCGTCTGATGCCCACTGTACATTGCTCGGGCTGAGCAGTACCGAGACCAGACCGCCCGACGCCTCCAGTCCGTGGCTCTCACGGAACGATTCGAAAAAGGAGAAGTAATCGTCTTCAGGAAGGTCTGTGACTGCCAGGTACTGGCGCACTGCCGATGCCAAGTCGGCGGGCAGGCCGGACAGGAAGGCCTCGTCGTCGTGGTATACGACCCGGTTCTGGCCGCGGTAGTAAACGGAAAAGGCGGTCCGCATGCCGGCGTCTCCGAACGCACGCAGCACCTGCTCAGATTCCTCGACCATCCCGATAGTCGGCGTCCGCGGATGGTTGTACATCACGTTCGTGGTCCCCGACTTGATCATCTGGATGGCGGTGTACAGGGTGATCAGGTGCCAGTCGACAGGCCGTCGACCCCAGCCGTCCACGATCCACGATTCCAGACAGCCGTCGACGCTGCCAAACTGGAACGTAGAGACACCCCGCCCGTGGTGATGGGCGTTGGTCAGGCCCGGCATCACGAGGAACTGTGGCCCGCCGATGACCTCGTCAACCTGGAGGTTCTTCAGTTCATCGTAGGTTCCCACCGCCTCGATGAGTCCGTCGCGCTGCAGGACGGCACCGTCGCTGATGACCCTGCTTTCGGACTCGCCAGTTCCCGCTTCGCAAATGACGTATCTGCCCCGAATCAGCGAGGTCGCCATGCCTTCCTCCCGCCGGAGTGAATGCGCCTATCATAGGGCCGACCGGAGCGGTGTCAAGGTAGAGTGGTGGCGTATAATGCGCCGAACGAATCAGGGCTTGAATCCATGTTGGAGGGCTGGTCATGGCAGGACTGGAAGGAAAGGTGGCACTGGTTACCGGGGCCGGCGGGATGCGGGGCGTTGGCCGGGCCACGGTGATGAAGCTGGCCGGGCTGGGCGCGGACATTGCGTTGACCGATGTGCACCGCGAGACGGAAGACCTGCCGCCCGCCGAGGTTAGGAACAGTTGGCGCGGTATTGATGAGGTGAAAGAGGAGATCGAAGCAGAGGGGCGCACAGCCTTCCCGGTCTACTGCGACCTGGGCGACAGCGGTCAGATCGAGCGGATGGTGGAGCAGGTGATGGACCACTATGGGCGGATTGACGTACTGGTCAACAATGCCCGAGCCATCATCGGAAGGGACAAGGTGTCGGTTACCGAGCTGGAGCAGGAGGTGTGGGAGCACTTCCTGAGGATCAACACCACCGCGCCGTACCTGCTGACCAAAGAAGTGGGCCGCCTGATGATCGAGGCGGGCAACGGCGGGCGCATCATCAACATTGCCTCCAATGCCTCCAAGCAGGCCAGCGCTACGGGTGCCGCCTACAGCGCTTCGAAGTTTGCCGTGCTGGGGCTGACGCAGGCTTCGGCACTGGACCTGGCGCCGTATGGGATCACGGTCAACGCGGTCTGTCCCGGACCCATCAACACCGACCGGATGAGCTACTGGGAGCGGGACCAAGCCACGGAGCGAGGCATCACACAGGAGGAGTTCCGCAGTCAGATCGTGCAGGCCGGTGCTCAGTCGAGCCCGCTGGGGCGCATCGCCGAACCGCAGGACGTGGCCAATGTTGTGGCCTTCCTGGCGAGTGACGATGCCTCGTTCGTTACCGGGCAGGCCTACAATGTCAACGGGGGGCTGCTGTTCCACTAGGCCTCCTTCTTCCGTCGGCATTGAGCGGCGGCGATGCTAGCAGACAGCCGCGCCCAGGGGAATCCGGCGCCTTCTGAGCGGCTCGCGCACCACCAAAGTCAAGGCTGTGGCGGCGAGGGAAAGGGCCAGCATCAGGACGAACGCCAAGTTGTAATTGCCCGTAGAGTCGTAGATCCATCCTCCGGCGAGGGCGCCAAGGCCGCCCGTTATCTGGTGGATCATGGAGATGGTTCCAGTTAGCGTGCCCAAGCGGTGGGGACCGTAAATATTGCCGAGGAACACCACAGTCAGCGGCGCGGTGATCAGAAAGGTGAACCCGTAGAGCAGGCCGAATGCCAGAATGGCCGGGGTGTCCTGCGCCAGCAAGATCAGGGCGAAGATGCCGATGCGCATGATGAAGCACACCGCCGTGGGACGGGAAGCCCCGAAGGCGTCGGCCATGAATCCGGCCGCGAGAACGCCCAGCAACCCCATCACGCCCATCCATGCCAGCAGGTTCCCGGCGAGTACATCGCCGACACCCTGGTCCTGGGCGAATGCCACGATGTGGGTGGCGACGAAGAAATCCTGGAACCCGCAGATGGTGTAGATGCCCACGAGGAGCAGGAACGGCCTTGAGGCCAACGCCTGGCCGAATGTCAGGGGTTGAGGGGGCGGTTCGTTGCCCGACTCAATTGATGGTGTCTCGGCTGGGGCGGGGGGGCCCGGACGCACGATCAATAGCGTCAGAGGCAGCAGGACCGCAATGTTGGCTACCGCGAGGATGGTATAGGATGATCGCCATCCTATAGTTACCAGCAGCGAGGCCAGCGCGCCGACGATGAAGAGCTGACCGATGGCGTTTCCCGATACGGCCATGCTGGTGGCGACCCCACGCCTTTCGACAAACCACTGGCTGACCATGACCATGACAGGGGAGATGGAGGTGCCGGAGTTGCCCAAAGCGTAGACGACGCCGTACACAAGGAAGACCTGCCAGGAATAGTGGACCTGCCCCATCAGGACGAGACCGACAGCGCCTATGGCCGCTCCGATGGCGATGGTGCCGCGCAAGCTCCAGCGGTCCACGAGGCGCCCGACAAAGGGCATGGCGATGGCCGAGACCACCATGAACAGGGTGACTGCGAGGGAAAGAAGTGGAATGACACGAGTGTAATTCCATTGCAATCAACTGTGGTCCAAATTCCGAGCGAGTACGAAGTTACAACAGATGTCGCCCTGACTATAACTCCGGGAGGATAAATGATTCAGCATAGCCGGCATCGCGCTCAACCCTGCTCCGCTTGCGCGGCCCCGACCCCTCCCATGCCTCGAGAACTTCATACCTAGCGGGCCGCTCTAGCTCCTAACCTCATCTGTCCTCAAGGGTCGAATGTTTCCATGCAGTTGAGCGCAACGCTCAATGGCTCGAAGCGGGGCGTTTCTCCGTAGCACCCCTGACCTCCAGACGTGCATTCTCCTAAGTAAGTGGAGCTTCGCGATCCGAATTGGTTTGCCGCACCCACTCTTAACTATCTTCAACGCGGGCGGAGAGTAAATTGAGTACGACTGTGAGGTACGGTTGCACAGGAAAACCGGCAATACCACAACGAGGCAAAAAGAAGGGGCCTACGGAATCTACATTTTTTTGGATATTATGCGTGTGCGGGCGAAGAAAAAATTCTGTAACAACTTACCGATAACGAGACGGCGTTGTGACTGACTTCGAGAACAGACTAGAGAGTCTCAGCGATAGAAGGAGAAGGCAAAAGGTGGCTCCCTTCGGGATAAAATAGTAAACCCTCATCCTGTTAGCCACAACCTTAACGTCAAACGAGCGCCACTCATAATACAAGTAATTAGATTCCTGACCCCGTTGGGGGGTAACCGAAGCGTTCGCTGGGAACTTACTAAAAGGTCCAATTCGCACGAGAACCAACATTGAGGGGTCTAAAGGACCTCCGGAATCGCCAGATCGCCGATGCCAGCCCACTGAGGCAACTACCATCAGCCGATGGGCTCAAGACGTTGTATTGGTAGGAGAGTAATCTAGAGGGAGCATCTCTTCTTTCCCTAGGGGCTCCGGGTCCATATTCCGTCTGTAGGGGCGCCGAACACTCAATGGTCGTGCCGATCCATTGGGACTGCTCGAGCCAAACTCGGGCCCCTCACCCTCACTCTCACCTACCGAGAAAATCATTAAGGGCTGTGTCTTCGGGTTCTCAGCACCGATGGATACTAGACCGCCTCTGGCCTCAGATGATGCCCGAACTTCAGCAACCCCTCTAGTCACCTTTGCGTACCTGTTGACACTCTCCCAGTTAGGAAGCTTATTGGCCCATACAACCACTCTCCCAAATAGTTTGCACAGGCGCATTTCCCGCCCCTCAACCAAGCCCATGGCCGAATACCTGAGGTACGCCGACCCGTAAGCACCAGCCAAGCGGCCTGATATTTCCCTATTCTTGCACTGAACGCTAGCTGCAGCCAAACCTGGCTGCGACACCGGCTATCCCCTAACGACCATTAACCGCGGTTCCATGCAGCCAGCCCGGTGTCAGAGTTACGAATACATAAGCGCATTGAAGCTGTCGGGGGGGAGTTTTGATGAGGGTCTTTGCTGACCCCCAAGGCAATTCAGGCCCTCGGGTCGACGAACCAACCTTCGCGCGGGTCAAGAAGATCATATTCATGGTAAAAACTAGTATAAAGGGGGAAGTCTTGCCAATACGCTCGCCCACCAAGGAAAAAGACCGTTGCCCAAATACGTTGCTGAAAGAAACCGACGAGACATCCTGGCGTAAGATACGGCGTAGCCGTCGCGCTTCACCATGGCAAGCTTATAAGCATCTTCTACAGTCTGGCTCGCACAACAAGAATGGCAGCGGGCTCCATCCCCGTAACTATCCAGAACGAACCTGCCGGACCTAAGGGACCGTGAATCACAAATGGCGCAGGCATCGGCAAAATGACCACGAATACGAATGCAGGGCTTAAACGCCCCGCGAGAACTGAGCAAAAGATATAAATGAGTCGCAACCTACGTTGGGCGTGGAAGGAGGAGAAAGTCGAGGAGGGCAAAGATTTCAAACGACCTAAGATGACCTCGCAACAGTGCATGAGGACTAGAGGAAAAGCAAAGGTTAAGGACAAAGGTAAGACACTAGGCCCAAGGGGAGGTTGAGGCGGCTATTTCGAAGCATGACTACAGGCAATCCGCGGGTGGCGGCGAACTGTGAAACCTTGGCCGATCGTCATCAATGCCAGGAAAGTCCCGGATCATATACGGTGAGTTGAAAAACGAAGAAAGTAAACCGACAACGGCGCGGCAGTGAGGCAATCGAAGTCAAGACCGCGTTCAGCGGCGCCTCGGGGTCGGTTAAGTGGCGAGAAAAGGGAGTAATGAGCGCATTAAGGGTGAAGACACGATGGGGGTAGATACCAAGTGGAAGGAGAAAAGGAGAGCACCGAGAAACGAGAGGCGGGGAAGAATTAGTGGGATACCCAACAAAACAGTGCCTGTGCGGTGAAGAAGGCCAGGGCAAATAAATGGCTGAAATAGGGTGGTTGCTGGATTGACGGCATGGGCGGGAGGGATGCCGACCCGATACAGAATACGAAACTCACATCCCGCGACTATGCTACCCGCGGCTTCCTTCACCTTGGTTCATGGTTCGGTCCCCCTCTTGGCAGAGAAAAATAGTAGGCGTTCGCATAAGTCCGAAGGCGAAGCGGGAGCCGCCGCTGAAGAACAATATGGAGAACCCAGCGGCGAGGATCATCCAGCTGTAGTCGGGGCGTCTCATGGGCAGTCAGTCATGCTCGTGACGTGGAGGAGCGACCTGGGAAGTCCACAGTCAGTCCATTCAGGCATTTACTCAAAAGGGCAGGTACTCGACCTGCCCTCGTGAGCAAAACCATTCAGTTGCAGTTGCCGGTGGGCTAGCGGAACAGGCCCCGGACCGTTTTGATAACCCGCTCCTCGTTGGGCAGGTAGATGTTCTCGAGCGCACGGCTATATGGGACCGGAGTGTGGGGGGAAGTCACGCGAGACGGCGGGGCGTCCAAGTAGTCAAAGCCCTCTTCGGCGATACGGGAGCAGATTTCAGAGGCCAAGCTGCACACTGGCGTGTCCTCGTCCACCACGACAAGGCGGTGGGTCTTGCGCACCGACTCCAGGACATGGTCGTAGTCGATGGGCGAGATGCTGAGGAGGTCAATCACCTCGGCGTTGATGCCCTCCTTGGCCAGCTCTTCGGCAGCGTTGTTGGCAATCCAGGTCATTTTGGAGATGCCGACGATTGTGACGTCTGTGCCTTGGCGCACTGTGCGGGCCTTGCCGATGGGGAAGATGTAGGATTCTTCCGGCACCGGGCCGCGGTTGGTATACAGGCCCTTGTGCTCGAAGAACACCACCGGGTCGTCGTCGCGGATGGCCGCGGTTAAAGCCCCTTGGCGGTGTAGGGGTCGGAAGGCCACGCCCTTCAGGCCCGGGATATGGCTGAAGATGGAGTAGTAGGACTCGGAGTGCTGGGCTGCGCTGCCGAATCCTGCCCCGATGCGGGTAAGCATTACGAAAGGCACCTTAACCTGGCCACCGAACATGTAACGCATCTTGGCGGCATTGTTCAGCATCTGGTCCATACAGACGCCGATGAAGTCGACGAACATCAACTCGGCGATGGCCCGCATGCCGGTGGACGCGGCGCCGATGGCAGTGCCAACGAAGGCGGCCTCGGACAGGGGAGTGTCGAGCACCCGCTGGTTGCCGAACTGCTGGATGAGGCCTACGGTGGTCCGGAAGGGCCCGCCCCAAGCATCGACGATGCCCAAGTGCTCGCGACCCGCGCCGCCAGCGATCTCCTCACCCATGATAATGACCGATTCGTCGCGCTCCATCTCCTGCCGTATGGCCTCGTTGATGGCCTCGCGAACCTGCAATTCCCTGACGCCGGTGGCTGTCGTCATCGCTCTCTCCTGTTGTTGACGGGCGCACGGCTATGCGCCCCCACATTGAACTTGCTTGAGTGCAGCGTTCCGGAACTGACTGACTAGCGGCATCTGGCGCCTGCGGGGCATCATGTCAGCGATCAGTGCGACATTTAAAGCGTCTCGGAGAGCTCGTGGGGTTCGGGGAGAGGGCTCTCATCGGCGAACTTCACCGCTTCCTCCATCAGAGCGGCGATTTCGGTGTCGATGGAGTCCAGTTCCTCGGCGGTGATCTCACCCTGGTGGATCACTGTCTCGCGGAACAGCTTGAGCGGGTCCCGTCCCCGCCAGTGGTCTTCCTCTTCCTGGGTGCGGTAGGAAAGCGGGTTGTCGAAGACAGTGTGGCCGTAAAAGCGATAGGTGCGGCATTCCAGCAGAGAGGGGCCTTCGCCGGCGCGGGCGCGAGCCACCGCCTCTCGGGCTGCATCGAATACTGCGAAGACGTCCATCCCGTCGACGTGGATGCCGGGCATATCGTATCCGGGGGCGCGGTCGGAGACGCGGCTGGTCGAAAGGGCGTACTCCACCGGCGTGGACTCGGCGTAGCCGTTGTTCTCGCAGCAGAAAATGACCGGCAACTTCCACACGGAAGCCAGGTTCATGCATTCGTGCAACACGCCCTGGTTGGCGCCGCCGTCGCCGAAGAAGGCCACGGCCACCCGCTTGTTGCCGTACTTCAGCTTGGAGGTCAGGGCTGCGCCGACGGCCAAGGGGACGCTGCCGGCCACGATGCCGTTGGTGCCGAGCATGCCCTTGCTCATATCAGCGATGTGCATGGAGCCGCCCTTGCCCTTGTTGGGCCCGGTGGAGCGTCCGAAGAGCTCGGCCATCATGCCCTTGGGGTCGACGCCCTTGGCGATGCAGTGGCGTGCACGGTGAGTGCGCTGCGATGGGGTAGTGCACACGTCAGTGCGTGTTTTTTCTGTGAGTGGCGCAGACTAGGCCGGTCGGCGACGCTTCCTGTCCGGCGGACGAATGCACGGAGGCAGACATACCGCGCTGCCCAGTTTCCGGTATGCCCCGCTCTTCGAAGTCGCGGATGGTTTTCATGGTGCGATAGAGTTTCAACAGTGCTGCGCGGTCGAGGTCCATATTACCCCGAATTGCGAAATCTGGATTTGGAGTGAAGTCGTTTCGTATCAGGTCGAAATTTTCCCAATACTAGCAGCCACGAGGCAATCTATGTCAATCGAAGAGCTCTGCCGCGGGCACTCGCGTCTTATTAACTCAGCACCAAAATGGTCTGATGGCGGTGGAGATGGAGTGGAGTGGACAGTGCCTCTTTCGGTCCCGGGTGTTCGAGGTTAGACGGGGGTTGGGTCCCGCCTGTCGCGGGGATGACGAAAGATCGCGGGGATGACGGTTGGTGGGTGGTGCCGAGGGAGGCGGTTGGTGCCTGAGGGCTGTTGGTGTGATCCTCCTTCCGGTGTGGGTTGCGGTGGGTGGTCGGTTGGGTCTGCTTAGTAGTCAGGGGTATGGAAATCGGCTGACATTGCTGACACTCCTGTCATGGGTGGGTTATGCTTTGGGTCCCGCTTCGCGGGGAGATGACGAAAGATCGCGGGGATGACGGTGGTGCCGTGCGCGGTGGGCAGCGACGTTGCATGGCGGTTAGGGTGTGCTGAGAAGTTCGCCATTCCCGATCATTCCCGATATGTTCATGGGGTGCCTCAGGGAAGATTGGGTTAAGATCCCGAAAGTCGTGAGTGAGAGCAAGCCCGAGCAAGCAGAGAGGAGGGAAAGTAAAATAAGCAGAGAACAGCAACGGAGAGGCTAGCGCTAGCTTAGGTCGAGTCGATGGAAAGTTAGCAAGGAACGGAACAGAGACTGGCAGGAGCAGTACGAGGGGTTAGAGAGGAGTAGGAGGTCCAGCCTGGCAGTCCAGGACGTGATAAAGGGTACGCAGGACACCCGGGAGAGAAGCCAAATGGAACACGAAAGACTGGAGGGCCCTAAGAATAAGGAGAAGGAGGGGGGATGGGGGGAAGAAATATAAGACGGGGGGGAATGAAGGGGGGAAATGCAATGTGAAGAATAGACGGGAAGTAGAGAAGAGTTGGGTGGGGAAAAGGGAGGTAAGTTAACGGTGTATAGGAAAATAAAAAGGAGTGGGGAAGGAAACGGGGGAAGAAGGTGGTTGGTGGGTGTTTTGGGGTGGGGGGGGTGGTGGTGGGTTTTTTGGTTGGGGGTGTGGGTGTGGTGTGGTGGGGGGGGGGTTGGGGTTTTGTTTGTGGTTGGTGTGGGGGTTGGGGTGGTTTGTTGGGGTTTGGGGTGGTTGGTGTTTGTTGGTGGTGGTGGTGGGGGGGGGGGTGTTGGTGTTTTGTTTGTTGGGTTTGTGGGTGTGGTTTGTTTTGTAAAAGCAATGGGGGGGAATCTGGACTCTACCCCACTTACAGGGCCTCCGGCGTTTAAGACGCGATTGCCCTGGCTTCTGCCGAGTGGTGGGGTTCCGAACGGCGTGGTCGAGTGCTCTCTTAGCCCCGAGGGCAGTTGCCTTGGCCGTTAATAGCACATTGCCGTTGGCCTCCGCAGTCTTGCCTGGTGGGCCGGGGTTTGCTTTCTCGGTCGCGTCAGTCTCACGCTTCGCCCGTGTGTGGATGGGGAGAGGGATATGTCCGGGCTTCACCCGGCGGTACCCCAAAGCGTGCAATTGTGCGCATTTTTCCAGAAATGCCGGGTCTCGGGGAGCGACCTGTTCTTTAATAGAGTAGAGGGCCCGGCCTATGTTGGAGCTACGGATGGCGGGGCCGCATTTCGGGGCGGTGCATGGTTATGCCCCCTTTGAAGCGGGCGACTCCCCGGAAGTCCGGGTTTCCGTAAGGGACCTGACCGACGATGCAAGGTGCATTACAGAGACTGTGGAACGTTGTCGCCGGGAGAAATTTTCAATTTCCCGCCTATTTCCGCTCATTTCCGCTCATGTTTGCAGAGGCCGGTTCAGGTGTGACAGCGGTGGAGAACTAAGTAGTAATTAGTACATAAATTCGATTATAGGTGTATCATGCCTTGGTTTGCAAGGGGATGGATGTCAGGAGGCAGGGCAATCGCGTCTTATTGCTCAGCACACAAAATTGGTCTGAATGGCGGTGGAGATGGGAGTGGCAGTGCCTCCTTCGGTTCCGAGTGCGAGATTAGACGGGGTTTGATGACCCGCTGCGCGGGATGACTGACTCATAGGCCTCGGCGTTTTAGACGCGATTGCCCTGATGTCAGGAGGCGGCGTTTTCTTTGGGTGGTCTGGTGGAGAAACATCGGGTTGGCGTGGGGAATGGGAGGGTTTCAAGCCCGCCCCAACGGGGGGACTATCACCTGGACGGGAACGTTTCGGCTGGCCGCCGGGGAGATTCCTGGCTCCACTCGGAGTGGCATTGCTCTGAACAGCGGGTGGGGAGCGCTTGGGGATTTACGCGGGGGTGAGAGTAACCGTTATCGGCTCGCCGGGGCCCGCGGAGAGGGCCGAGGCGGCGCTGCCGTTGGGAACGGCAACCTCGAGGTAGCCGTGGCTTCCGACGAGGGCCACAGGGCCGGATGAGGGGGTGGCATCGTTGAAGGTTCGACTGAGCCGAGAAATCGCGCGGCCACGGATTCGAATCTCTCCGATGTTCCGATCTTCGATCAGGCCCTGGGGGATGCTGCTGATGAGGTTTCCATAAACGTCGCAGTAGATGATCTCACCTCGGATGCTACTGTCATCAAGGCGAGGGGCCGGTATTGGCTGATATTCCAGCTCGTTTGTCAGTTCGCCCATGGACTCTGGCGGGACACCCAGGGACAGGTGGGCGGCCACCGGCGTGAAGATGTCGCGGCCGTGGAAGGTGCTGCTGACCGGGTGTAGCCAATAGTCCGGGTTGGTGAGGTGGAAGGCCTGCACCGTCGAGGGCAATGGCACTTTGCTTGAATCGCCCGGAGGATTAGGGAGGTAGATTTCAAGCACGCGGCTGAGCAGGCCGTTGTCCGGGGCAACGAATGTTCCGTGCGCAGTTCGCAACAGGACAGGGCGCCGGGAAGTTCCCACGCCGGGGTCTACCACTGCCACGTGGATGGCGTTGGCTGGAAAGTACCTGAAGCTTACGCCCAACGCAAAGGCGCCCTGGGCGATGTTTTGCGGGGCGACCTGATGGGTCAGGTCGATGAAGTGCAGGTCGGGATTGATGCCAAGGGCGACGCCCTTCATGACACCGGCGTAGGAATCGGACAGCCCGAAGTCGGTAGTGAATACCAGCAGCGGGACACTCATCATGTGATAGGCCGACGAAAGAGGGAGGGCTTCATCCAGATTGGTGGAGGCGGCAGTGGATCAGTGTAGCAACCGCACCACGGCGATGGACAACCCCAGGAAAACTATCGCCAGGATGATGGTCAGCTGGAAAAGGGTCTTTTCGGCACCGCGCCTGGTCCGCACGGTAGACTGGGCAGAGCCGAACAGTCCGCCGCTGCCCTCCTTGACCTGCGCCAAGATTATCAGCACGAGAACTAACGAAATCACCAGCTGAACAATCAGGATTATTGTTTCCATCTACCCCATCACCATGTGTTTGACATCGGTTCGAATTTTATGAAGCCCGGCTGGCATCGCTGAATTTCAGACACCAAGCGGGCAAGGTTTTCAGTCAACCCCGGCTTTCGCCCGGTCGAGGGCGGCCGTCACCAGTTGATTCACCAAATCGGGCTTGGCCTGACCCCGGGTGATTTTCATAACCTGTCCGACTAGGAATTTGGCGGCGGATTCCTTGCCGCCAAGGTAGTCGGCCACGGCGCGGGGGTTGGCCTCCAGAGCCTCGAAGACGGCGGGTTCTACAGCGGAGGTGTCGCTGATCTGGGTGTAGCCGCGTTCCTCGACGATCCGCCTTGGCTTTCCGCCGGTGTTGTAGGCCTCTTCCAGCACGGTTTTGCCCATGGTTACGCTGATGATCCCATCGCCAACCAAGCCTATCAACTCTACCAGACTTTCGGGCGAAACTGGCGACTCAGAAATGTCGCGGTTGTCCTGATTCAGCAGTCCAGACAGGTCTCCGAGCATCCAGTTGCTCACCTGCTTGGCGTGGGAGTTCAGCGCGTCTCCCGACAGCGCCTGCAGGCAAACTGCGGTCTCGAAGTAGTCGGCCATGGCTTTGCTGTCGGTGAGCAGGCGGGCGTCATATTCGGACAGGCCGTAGTCCTGCTGGAACCGGGCGCAGCGTTGCGTTGCGAGCTCGGGGAGGCGACCGCGAATTTCCTCGACCCAAACAGGGTCGATGTCGAGCGGCGGGAGGTCAGGCTCCGGGAAGTAGCGGTAGTCGTGGGCGTCTTCCTTGCTGCGCTGCGAGACCGTGACAGCGCGGCCTTCGATCCAGCCGCGGGTTTCCTGGACGACACGGCCGCCGCCCTCGAGCACGCGGCGCTGCCGTTCAATCTCGAAGTTGAGGGCCTGGAAGACTGACCGGAAGCTGTTCATGTTCTTGATTTCGGTGCGGTTGCCGAACTCCTCGCTGCCCGCGGGCCGAAGGCTGATGTTGGCGTCGCAGCGGAAGCTGCCGTCCTGCATGTTGGCGGTGGACACGCCCAGGTACTGCAGCAGGGAATGGAGCGTCGTGAGGTAGGCCCGGGCTTCCTCTGCCGAGCGCATGTCGGGTTCGCTGACGATCTCCATCAGCGGGACTCCGGAGCGGTTGACGTCGACGAGGCTGTAGCCTCCGCTGTCGGCTGGGAAGTGTTGCAGCTTGGCGACGTCCTCCTCGAGGTGGACGCGGGTCACACCTACGGCCTTCGTTTCGGCCTCGGTCTCGATCTGCAGGCGGCCATCAATGGCGAGGGGCAGGTCGTATTGAGAGATCTGGTAGCCCTTCATCAGGTCGGGGTAGGGGTAGTTCTTGCGATCGAACTTGGTCAGGCGGGGAATGTCGCAGTTGAGCGCCAGGCCGGTCATCACCGTATACTCGACGGCGCGCCTGTTGATGACCGGTAGTGCGCCGGGCAGCCCGAGACACACCGGGCACACGCGGCTGTTGACCGGGGCGCTCTGGTAGTCGGCGCGACAGGAGCAGAACATCTTGCTCTGCGTCCGCAATTGCACATGGACTTCCAAGCCTATTACGGTTTCGTATTCCATTCCCTTTCCGACCAGATATAGTCAGGTAGAAAATTATACGGCTTCGGCAACTGCGTTGGTCTCAATGAACTCGATAATCCACTGGCGGACAGCCTGAGCGGTCTGTTCCTCGACTGGGACGTCGTGGTAGACGGAGCCTGCCAAGCATTCGTGCAGGTAGCGGGCGGCGCTGGTGGCGTGGGAGGCGTCGGCGCCGGGGATGATCACCGACGGCACCTGCAGAGCCATGAGTTCGCTGGATTCCGGGCCAGTTGCGGTGTCGCGGTCGAAGAGCGCCTGC
Source organism: Geodia barretti (assembly GCA_030341885.1). Classification (NCBI taxonomy): domain Eukaryota; kingdom Metazoa; phylum Porifera; class Demospongiae; order Tetractinellida; family Geodiidae; genus Geodia; species Geodia barretti. Next base: position 1,625 of record CASHTH010002688.1, on the reverse strand, counting down.
CTCCATCAAGGCGACCATTGCGAGGTAGCGCGCCAGGTCCTGTTCGGCGAAGTCGGCGGCGAATGTTTCGTCGGCGCAAATGGTCGATGCCCAGGGACCGGCCTGGGGTTCTGCCCAGAAGCTGCCGCCCTTCTTTGCCAGACGGACTACGGCGGCCAAGCCGTTTTCCTTGACGAAGTCGATGTGGGACCCGAACCGGTCCAGCCCGTTCTGCCGCCAGTGTGCGCCGCCGACAGGCCAGTGCAGGAGCAGCCCCAGGGTGGCTTCGGGATAAGTAACGCCGAAGGCTGTGGCTGTGGAGCATCCCATGCATCCGCCGAGGACGAAGGCGCGAGAGATACCCAGGACGTCCAGCAATCCCTTGGCCTCGTGGGCATAGGTGGTCCAGGAAACGCGCTCCACCTTGCCGCCGGAGAGGCCGGCTTCCCGCCGGTCGTAGGCGATGCAGGTGTAGCGACTGGTGAGCGTTTCCAATGGGTTCATTTCGGCCCACACGCCGGCATTCGTCCACTTTTCAATAGTGGAATCGAAACCGCCTGGGGCCATCATGAGCAAGGGGGCACCGGAGCCACGTACTTCGTAGCGGATGTTGATTCCGTTAATGTCGGCGTATGGCATTCCGGCTCCTTTTAGTGATTCGCGGGTAATACAGCGGCAGACTGCTACGCCCGGCTATGGAGCCGAGGGCAGCAGGCAGGCCGAGTTTCCAAGGGCGCATCGTGGCGCATCAACCGGACAGGCCGCTGGAGACGGAGCATTGACTGGGCTGTTGAGCCGATGTCGGCAGGTGTCGGGATGATGTGGGCGCCGGCCTCACGGAAGGCCCTTACTTTCGCCTCGGCGGTGGCGCTTTCGCCGGTGATGATCGCTCCGGCGTGGCCCATGCGCTTGCCCGGAGGGGCGGAGGCCCCAACTACCAGGGTGGCGATGGGCTTGGTGAGTTCCGCGCCGATGTAGGCGGCGGCGTCCTGCTCCATCTGCTCCCGCCGATCTCTCCGATCAGTACCACTGCGTCGGTGTCGTCATCCTCCTGGAACAGACGGAGCACTTCGACGAAGCTGGTGCCGATAATCGGATCGCCACCGATTCCGACGCAGGTTGACTGGCCGAGGCCCAAGCCCGTTAGCTGTCCGACAGCCTCGTAGGTGAGGGTGCCGCTGCGGGAGACGATGCCGACCCGTCCGGGCAGATGGATGGCCCCAGGCATGATACCCACTTTGCAGCGGGCGCCGGGGTGTTTTGCAGGGGTTTGAGTGGTGGTCGTTGTTTTTCGGTGGAGCACCAGTTGTGCTGGTGTGTGGATGATGCCGGGGCAGTTGGGGCCGATGAGCCGCACCGGCTGGTCTTCGAGGTATCGTGCGACCCGTACCATGTCAATTCCGGGCACGCCCTCTGTGATGCAGGCGATGAGCGGTACGGCGATCGCCGGCAATCGCGGACGGCCATTTCACGATGGCGTCGGAGCGCGAGGCGGGGGAGGGAACAAAAATCAGTGCCATATTTGTGCCGGTCTCGGCGACGGCTTCCTCAACCGAGTTGAACACCGGCACCTTATCCTCGAAAAGAAACCCGCCGCGGCCGGGAGTGACTCCAGCGACCACGTTGGCGCCATAGGCCATGCGTTT
>CASHTH010002686.1:0-66730 GCA_030341885.1 Geodia barretti | reverse complement strand
TAGACTGGCACGGATTATATCGGTGTGATGGGGTTGTTAATAGAAGTTGCATATCTCAAGTTTCAATGCATGCCGTTATGATGACACAGATTGTAGAGAAGTATATCGTGCTGTCAGAGTTTCCCAGGTATAGCACAGTTGGGGTGGAAGAACCAGTTCTCTTGGCCAAGCTATTGATTGTCAGGAAACCTGGAGCTAGCTGCTGAATTTACAATATGAAAACAAGCTGCCACGGGAAAGGGACAGATCAAACTAATCCTGGATGACGGCAAAGCTGGAAGTACCTATACAGAAAGGTGTTAGCCATAACTATTAACGTCAATATAATATCATTCCAAGTTTTTATTTGCAAATGATCACTCTTCTTAAATGTGCGCTCGCTTAATCAGTACTCTAGCGCAGTGAGCGCTACGAGTTGGGGGCGTGGTAGGAGGGTTTCATGAGTAGGGCAGCTCTGGGTCAGCGAGTAGTCGTGGTCCAGACTGGGAGTGGGGAGGAGGAGACCAAGACGGCGGCGAGGGTTTCGTGGGGACGGTGGCTGGACTGGAGGAAGGTGGAGGAGGAGTGCATAGGTCCAGTTGGGACTGGGACAGAGGTTGTAGTCCGCTTGGCAGAGAAACAAGTTGACATCAGAGTCCTGGACGACGGCCCTAGCGGTAATCCATCAAAACACCTAGTTAATTCACACCCGTTAACGACTGAAGTAAATCTAGCTATAGTCAATGCTATCTATGATAGGGCCCGCAGTTTATTACAAGCACGATTGCCACGGTTGTGTCGAAGAAGAGGTGTACGGAGTGATGTGGAGGGTGTCTGCACGCCGGAGTCTACCTGTGCTCAGTATGCTACATGGCCAACCATCAATGCTCCATGCGCATCGATTCACATGTATGATGGACAGACGACGGGAGAAGTAGTTTTTCAGGGGCCCCCTATCTTCAATTGTACGCAAGCAAGGATTATGTTTGTAGAACCCTAGCGCTAACAAGGTCATCTGGGATGAGATATTTTGCTGCTGTCATGGTATTTACTGACGTGGGTATAATACAAACCCCAAATATATGTACATAATAGTAGGGCCACCATTATTATTAGCTCGCTATGTGCTGTAGGTATTAAGGGAAGAAATGGTTTGCTGCAGGTTTCGAGGCTGGGAACGAGCAGAAATCCCGAAGTATTCCAGTCAGTGTTCTGTTCTAGGAGATGAGGTGGTGAGGGGGACTGAAGGGAGAGGGACTACCCAAGATGGTGACTATATATACTCTTATGTGCTTATAGTTTACGTGATAGTGTCATTGGTGAATAAATGTCTGTGTGCCTTTTCCTGGGAAATCAGTGTCAGAGAATAACATTATCTTTGATTTGTCTTACGGGGACTGTCGATCTTCAACTCAGTATATACGCACATACATGAGGTGGAGTGGGTTAGGACGGGGAAGGTGGGAAGTATGAAGGATAATGAGGGAGGTAGTGATATGAGGTTTTAGTGTAGGAGCTCTGTTTATTGATGAGAAGTTATTGAACGTACATTTAGCTGCCTGTCTGTCCGCTGTCCCTCTGCTCTGCTTGTCTGCCCCATGTTGCCTTTGCTGCTCCTCTCTCTCCCTGCCCTCCTCTTGCTTCTTGCTGCTTCTGCGGAGGCCTGCTGTCTCTGCTAATCCCCCATCTGCTCCTTCCCTCATGACCTCCCTCTTTGCTCTCTCTCTCATGCCTCTTCTTCATGCCTGCTCTGCTGCACTCTCTCTGCCGTACCTCCTGCCTCCTGCTCCGGTGGCTCTCTATCTCTCGGGTCTCTCTGTTGCTGCTGAACCCCTCCTACCTCTCCTGCCTTGCTCTCCCTTGGCTGCTCACTTGATCTGCTGACTTCCCTTCTCTCTGCTTCACCTCTGCTGATGTCTTCTGCTCTCATTATTGTCTTGGGATATCTCTCTTTGACTTTTCCTCTGGCCTCTGCTTATCTGCCAATTCTGCTCTTGCTGCTATCTGGACTGCTCTAAATTGCTGTCTCTCTGTGATTGCTTCTGAACTGTCTGCTGCCTTGACTCTCTCCTTGCCTCCCTAGCGTCTTGCTCCTCCTCTGAACTTACTGACCATATTCATCATGGCTTGGCTACTATGTCCTCTGGATGCCCTCTCCTCTGTTGCTGATGCCTGCTCTTGATTGATAACTCTTGCTTTCTCAACTTTGGTCCTGCATGGCCTTTTTGCCCACTTCCTTTCCTCTGATGCTCTCCCTCCTGCTCTGCCTTCGCTATATCCTATGTGTGCCCTCTCCTGCTGCCTTTCCTTCTCTTTCGTCCTGATGACTGTTGACTTCTGTCCTGCTCTGCGTCTGTGCTTTGACTCCACTTCTCTGCTCTTGCCTCCTTCTGTGTCTGTCTGTTGCATCTGCTGCTTCTGCCTCCTTTTTTCCTGCTTTGCTGCTGATACTGTTTCTGTTCCTCTCGCCTTGCTCTTCCCATGAATGCCCCTGCCTCACTTTGAACTCTGCCCTTGACCAGCCTTTCTCTTGCCCTGAACGAATCGTTTCAATTTTGAGAATCACCTTAGCCTTATGTAGAAAGGTGTTGCTAATCACAATAGATTGATACCTGTTAAGCATGCTAGGGACGAATTTTAAAAAGGAGGGCATTTTTTTCGGTTTTTCTTCTAGTTAGTTTTTTTTTTTTTTTAGGCATCCCAAAACCTACCTTGGTAAAACACTACAGTATGTGTCCCACACACAGCGGAGTGTGTTGGGTTTGGTGACGGGGGAGAATGGGAACAAGGAAGAGTAAAAGAGCTGACAAGAGGAGGAAAGGTGGTTACTGATACTTTGCTGTGTGACTCACCGGTTTAGGTTAGTTGTGTGTGTATGTTAGGTTGGTGGTGGGTGTATTGCTCTGGCAGCGGAGGGTTCTATTATCTGAACACCTTCTGTACTCTGTGAGTCGACCTCAGAAAAAGGGACCTTGTGAGACTTCATTGGCAACTGTAGGCGAGCCAGCACAGGCATATTATAATTATGTATATTTCCAATTGTTGTCCCAATGGCTGGCTGGCGTTGCCACGCATACTGTGAAAGAACTTGCGTGTGAATTAATGTGGGTGCAATGCTGCAATGTGCATGCTTTCTTATGCAGCTCTTGTGAAAAGCTATGTGAGAGGGTTCTTCGCATGCTTTATAAATTACTGGCTATGCATTAAGAAAAGAGAAAATGAATGTATGAACATTAAATGAGTTGTTTTAGATAAACTAAGTTGAGCCTACATCACTGTGTTTTTTTACTGACTGATGGTTAATGGGGGCACTACTACTCACAGGTCAAGCTGTGAAGCCTCCTAGCTCAGGGGAATAGTGACTGGGGACAGAATAAGTGTGAGGTAATTTGCTGAGTGGACGACCTGAAATGGCAGAGAGAGATTGGTATTGGTGAGAGACCTTCATTTATGGCATATTGAAACTTAGAGAGTTAGTGACTTGGCTGGTAAAGCTCCCCATTAATTTTTGCTCCCTATTATGTTGCGTGGGGCACAATGCACCTGGGCCTGCCCACGTGGGGAAAAATAAACACGGCATTTGGTTTATCACTGCTGAGTTTGCATGGACTATATTAAATGTGTTCGAGAATGACGTTGTATATGTTACTTGTCTGATTGTGTAAAGATCATATTGAGTGTAAAGGTGGGATACTCACACCAGATGTGGACCAGTCGGGAAGTCATTGTACTCCTGGAGAATGGAGGCTCATTGGTCTACCTGGCAAATCCCTCGTTCTAAGTCAGAACCAGCGCGCCAACAAGGTCGGTCGGTTACACGCACGTGTTGCACAGCTAGTGTTGCACGAGTCCATATTCACAAACCACACTGAAGCGTGTCCTAGCAAGCAAGCCATGAATTACTAGCTATATTGTAAGGTTGTGCCAATCTGGTTCAACGGAAGTCATGGATCACAAGAGTCTCAGAGTGTCTGCAGTTTGGTTTGTATGTCTCATCATCAGGGCAGCTCTACCAAAATTAATAGATGTTGTCCGGTATTGCTGGACTTTCTTTCTTACTTTGTCATCTGAATGACAGATATTTCCATACATAATATTTGTAACAGTGAACAGACTCCACATACAGTAATGTTTTCATGATTCTAAAAATACGCACAAAACACGTGCGAAATATTGAACTGCTCGCTTTGCTTGCCAAAACTACGTTGCATTCCATTACTTATGTGTGATATGCACATTGATTCCTGTGTTTGTGTGTGTGTGTGTGTGTGTGTGGAGAGGTGAAGGGAGATGTTGTGTGGTGTTGTGTGCAGGTGGATGTGCCGGTGTTTGAGCCGGGTGACGTGGTGAGGATGATCTCAGACATGGCTGAGGTGTACAGACTTCAGCAGGGACACGGAGAGTGGAATGGCGACATGGCTCTGGTCAGTGGGACACTACTAGTCAGTGTGTAGCCAGTGGACTTGTTCCTTAGTCTCGTAAACCTTTCGCTATACCTTTTCTAAATACAACCCACCTGTACATACGTAGTTTGATAGTGACACCGTGAAATCTTACACAGCTAGATGCCCAAGGGCCCTTGTGTTGTGCTGTTTCAAGACCAGCAACAGAGTTATGTAGGTATCAGGTCCGAGGGCTTGTATGGAAACTAACTTTTTTAAGCAAACTCTAATTGACGCTCGCCCCTGCATACCAATTAACGATGGTTAGTTAGGTGTATATACCAGCACAATAGCGAATAGTGACCGTAGTGTAAGAGGAGGATGACATTTTTTCAAGTTTGGATTAATGCTTTTCTGTCCGTTCTTACTGTGTTATTGGCAATCTCTCTGTGGCCAGTGTCTAGACCAGGTGGGGAAGGTGATCAAGACTCCAGGAGAGGTGAACGTGTTGGTCAGCATCGCAGGCTATCGGTGGACCCTCAACGCCCACTGTCTCCGCCACGCCCCCGGGGAAACCCTCGCTCCTGAATCTGACTGTGAGCTATACCAACAGTTTTTCCTGCCCTGACCTTCCCGTGGAGTAATGTGTATGCCACTGCATTCATCCATCATACGTAACTACTCTAAAAAGCTCTCAAAAGAAAACTATCCGTGCTAGTACTTATGTACATTGCTCTATAAGTCATGGAAATCATCCGTTGTTTGTTGGTCCTGTTGCCTAGAAAGCTAGTGCCTAGATTTATTTTCTCAAGAAATGTATACACTATTCAGGCATGAGTAAGTGCACTACATAGCAAGTGTGCCCCATACTTTTGTATGAATATCCGCCTTATTTTCCGTCCACAGCTAACATTAGTCTGCCCCTGTTGGGAGGTCTGAGTCTCCTGCTTGATTCTCTGGGTCCCAGCATCCTCATACATGCCGCCTCCAGGGGAGATATCTCCACTGTCAAAACTTTCCTGGAGAGAAATCCACACCAGGTGTAAAAACGTATTTTTGTGTCAGCCACAGTGTTTATAACCTTCTTAGCTATCATTTAAAGAGAGAGTCAATTATTTTCAACTGCATAGTAGGCCGTCATTATATGTTGTACATTGTAAGTAATGATGCTAGCATCTGTGTGTGCCACGACCTGCAGAGGTGTGTATATTACATACATGTATGTATGTCGTGTATGTATGTATGTATGTATGTATGTGTACAGGTTAACACACTGGAGCAAGGAAAGACAGCGGTACATGTGGCTGTGGAGGAGTCCAGACTCAAGGTTCTGGAAGTGGTTCTCAAGTTCAAACCTGACCTATCAATAATGGTTGGTATACTGTACCATGTCGTCTTGTCTTGTGTTACATTTGTGATAGCTATACCACTGTGCACTGCGGCTTACGCATGATCCTCTAGTAAGCCTTATGTATACTTGTTAACCATCGGCCTGCATGCGCAGTGAGGGTTACAGTAGTTGGTTTTCTAAGAAGTAGTCCCTTATAGTCCCCCTTTCTATTTTTCTCTTTCGTACATAAAGCATGAGCTGTTCAATTCACATGCACAAACCTGGTTTTACACACTCTAGGATGGAGATGGAGATGCACCTCTTCACACTTGTGCCTTTCTGTGAGTTTTATAGCTTCTTATTCTATACTACTGTATGTAGTTTTTACTGCACTGCAGTAATGCCACGGAGGCAGCTCCAATCTTGTTAGAGGCGGGAGCTGATGTCAATGCAAGGAACGGCAAACGCAGCGTCACTCCCATCATGATAGCTGGAGCCGTGGGCCACTATGAACTGCTGGAGATAATGGCCGCACACCACTCAGCAGACGTCAATATTCAGGTATGACGATAGGACAGACCAAACAACCCAGGCATGACTAACAACCATCCTGAATACATTAACTGGAGAGTGCAGGGCATAAAGGTTTTGTGGGTGACTGTGGAATAGGGATAGATACGATGGCCTAAATATTCGTACTTTTAGCAGGCAAGTTGGAAGAAAGACGGAGCTAATGTCTATCCTGATTACCTCTACTATAGCGTGGAGAATGCAGTGCTCTACATTGTCTACTATACCAGTAACTATACCAAGGGAGTAGAAACTACAGTCATGTGTTAGGCATAGTGTGGGTATAGTATCCCTGTTCCATGTCACAGGACAGCCAGGGCCAGACAGCTCTGCACCATGTCCTGTCGTCACAGAGAACGCGAGCCATTCCAATCTTGTTGTCGGCCGGAGCGAACCTCACACTCCTCAACTCCAACTTCTTCACCCCACTGATGGAGGCTGCTGGACACGGCTCTCTCCCGTATGCCACAACTTACACTATTCGCACCGTATTTTCCAGAGTGCACACTTTTTGTCCCCACTGTTTTTCACTCCTGTAAGGCTAGGTTCACAATATGTCGCATTGCCCCGTCGCACCGTGCCGTGTGTCTGTGTCACGCGTATTTCTATCTCTATACGTGGCACGATGTGATGGGCGCGGCACAGCGTGCGACGGGGCAACGCAACGTGTATTGTGAACCCAGCCTAAGCAGCGTTCGATGTACGGTAGCAGCAGCGTCTCATTTTACTAGCTTCGTGCAGTGTGTAAAACGAAGTGCATATCTTGTGAAATTCTGTGCTCTGCGTTATGGATGTTGGTGTAATGCATTGTTCTGCAGTGGTGTGGAAGACATAGTAAGACAACGTCCTGACCTAATGGACTGGCAAACATTAGCTGATGGTATCACCCCACTACAATTGGCCGGCATTAAGAATAGACTCTTCATCGTCCAATACTTAGCTCTCAGCGTAAGTTTTTGCTCTCTGTGGTGTATTATATAGTATGTGTATACGTTTTAGCTTAATAGCTGACGTTAGATAAAGATTTTTAAAACAGCGTGCTAGCACTCTCGATGATGAAGTTGAGAAAGAACTTCCAACTTATTTTTGGTATATATTTGCTACTGTCGATCTGTAGGGCTGTGATCTTAACCGCAAGAGTGGGCAGCACCTTCGAACTGCACTACATGCCACGGTCATTGAAGGGTACGCGGCCGTCATTGAGTGCCTAGTTGGGTTTGGCTGTGACATCAGCTGCAAGGACAGTGATGGGAACACGGCACTGCACATTGTGTTTGTCAACAAGAGCGCTCAACCACTCTCTGATTACACCCCGCAAATGAACAAGGTCCATATCATGTACATGTGACTTGTAGTATGTGTACATCATTGGCATTGGCAGGCAAAACGACAACTTCGTACTTACAAGTGTTGATATGAGATCTAGCTGTACTAAGGCACATATGCATGTATGTATGTTATTTGTGAGCAAAGCGATCCTCCCTAGTCATTTAAATGTGAAAAGTTTCTATTTTATGTGACGGGCGCTGCGTGAAGGGCACTGCACATACCGTATTAATGTTCTACGTGATTCTAAATACGCGCAAAACGCGCGAGATATTGAACTGCTAGCTTTGCTCGCCAATACATTCCTCTAGTTTCCATTTGTGATACCGGAAGTGATTCACATGCAGGTCCATGAGGAGTTGAGTAGACTTCCGCGTCGTGAGTCGGTACCCAGGTACCTGACGTTGGGGTGTTTCCTGATCAGGGAGGGGGCTGACCCATGTGCCAGGAACAACCTCGGCCAGACCCCCGCCCAGGCCTGCCCCAGTGACACCAGAGACATTCTTCTCAACTATGTCAACAAGAGCAAGTTAGACTATAATACGAGGAAACTTAGTCACTTCAGCAAAACTTCAAATATTTACTGGGTATGATGGGCCCAGGCGACAAATTGCCAGAAATGGAAAAGCCATCTATTTCTGACAAAAACTGTTGCCTGGGCCCTATTATTCCAATACTTTGGAAGTTGCTGCAAGTCTTCTGTTGAATCAACCAAGTTGCCTCATGTATGCTCCCCACTGTATCACTGTTTGCTTGCTTGATAATTATACTGCACCCATTGTGTGTACTGCCACAGTCGAGGTGAGTTTCATGGGAGTCTGAGGAGAGACAGAACCTCTGCTGCCAGCAAAACTGACAACAAACCCAGTGTAAGTTCTGTTCATTAGATCTCCTATTGTTAGCTGATTGGCGAGCGAAGTGTGTCTACCTAGTCATCCGAATCCAGGATATTTTCGGTATTTGTATACATGAGGGGCACGGCACAAACCGTAATGTTCTATGTGATTGCACGAAAAAGTGAACGTCATTCTAAACATGTGCGAAAAGTTGTGCTTTCCCCCCAATAATGTGAGGCATTCGTTCAAGGTATGCTAAGAATGTGTGGGTGTGTGCAGGTGCCGAGCAGTTCTCCAAGTATCATCTCTGACTCGGCCACAATATCTCAGCAGCACAGTATCGTGGCAGGGAGTGGGGGCTTTAGGGTTAGCGGCAGTCGTCTCGGCGGTGGCCACGGAAGCATTATGGATGCCCAGCATCAGGAACTAGGAGGAGGTGGAGGAAGTGGAGGAGGAGGGGCAGGAAGACAGAGCCAGAGGGAGAGAGACAGACTACGGTTGCAAGAGACCAAAAGAAAAGAAGTAACGAGTGAGAGCGAGGAGCCACGTATCCCGAGTGCCGATGAGAGGGAGCAAATTAGGAAACACCGACAGGCGTATTTCTGCCTCACAGGCAGCAAAGAAAAAGGCTACTGTGTCTGCCTCACTGACTACTGGACAAGGAAGTAGGGTGACTGAGAATCAGCACACGGTAGAAGTGGTGGACACCAAGACAAGGGGACAACAAGCAGCATCACTTGGTAGCCCAGATACTGCGGAAAGTAGGCACCAAACTAGTAAAACAGCAGGAGAGTAAGCCACAACCTAGTGAGACTGCCGAAAGTAAGCCAGAAGCAAGAAAATTGGCTGAAAATAAAGCAAAGGGGAGTGCGTCCAGGCCAACATTGAGAAGTAGTGGTGCAAACTCCGTGAAGGATGACAGTGGGAAAGAACAGAAGAGAAGGGCGAATGAGAACAGTGAGCAGGTCCAGAGAAAGACAGTTGGCACAGAGGAGAGAAAGAAAGAGAATAGACAGCAGCAATACAGTGGTAGTGTTAGTACAGGAAAAGGAACTTCTTTTCAACCACTTACACAGCCTCAATTTAACGCTAAGGACGGAGCAAGTGCTGCAGGTACACATGACATGAGCGTTGGCAACTGCTGTACATAGCTCTAGGTATAATTTTTGTCTTCTCCAGTGCCGTGTTTCGTATGTGAGAGTCCAGCTAACGCAAGGTTCGCTCCATGTGGGCACAACGTTGCCTGCAAGACCTGTGCCAGTCGAGCAAAGCGCTGTCCCATTTGTAAGGTACATAAGAGAACTAGAAAGGCCTCTAGAATGTGGCTCACTTATTGTATGTACTGTTGCTGCAGGTATTGGTAACTGGAGTATCCTAGGAGAGAAAATAATCAATTCCTGTTGTAAAATGACAGAATAAACATCCTTTGCATTTTTAGTCACCAGAAATCCCAAATTTTATAGCTATATATTACTCTACGGTTTTTTTTTTAACAAAGAGAGTGTACCTAGTCATCTGAATGCGGGATTTTTTATAATGCGTGACGTGTGCTGCACATACCGCAATGATTCTGAACATCATTATAAATACGCTGATGCCACCGTGTGCATGCGCGACTCAACCCCGCCACGGTCTGGGTCTAAAGGTATTTGTGCAAAAATGGACTGTTTGCACTTCCTCACCAAAATGTATCTGGTTGAAAAATCCTAATGGTATATACCTGTCTTAACAACCAAGAGGCTCGTCTTTTGCAGTGACGATTACGAGATCGAGAGTGGGCAAGGCAACGACTCCGTGAGCCCCCCCCCCTCCCTCTAGTGGTTTCTTCGGGTGGAATTTACTATACTTATATAAACCGTCATAGTTATGCGCATGCACCGATATTACACGCTTCAACTAATTTTGGGCCGGTCCCGGGGGTTCAGTTCACGTCCAGCAACGATACTGCAATAAGCTTTAAACTTGGATAGAGTATTTGTTGACTGCCTAAAATTAATTGTGTATGTAGTCTAGTCGTGTTGAATTTGGTGTGGGCACAAGGGAAGTAGTAACGGACGGCTAGTCATGGCAGTAAGACACACCTGACTTCATAGTAGTTTGCTGTGACTAACACAGTTCCTCATCCTTGGTAACACAGTCAGTACACTCAGCCTATAAGTTGAGGTGGACATCGAGAGTCTTACGCTACGTGCAATTGCAGCTTTTTGTATATACCGACTGAAGGAATTATAGATGGCACTGAGATTTGCTTTCCTGCTTGCCTTTCTCTGCTTGGGGGCCTTTGTGTGTCTGTCTCAAGGTGCTGCAATCAAAGGTAACTGTTTGTAGCTATCAGTGTGATTGGGACTGGAAGATGTTCAAAGTTGCAGAATTTGAAGAGATATGGGAAGACTATAAGGAGGATGAAAAATCCAGCTCTTTGGAGAGCTCAGGTAGGTTTGTTGAAGAAGAGGAGGGAGATAAGACGGACCCGCGACTGCACAGGAAGAAACGCCAGATACTCTATCCAACAGTATTCTCTACCAGGAGAAGCAGGCGCAGGTCAAGGTACACGTACACCTTATCCTTCCTACATTAGCTATCTCTTGGTCCTTTCAGACTGGCCTACCCGTATCTGTATTCCTACTACAACTACCCTTACAACTACCCTTACTACTCCTATCAGTACTATCCCTATGCTCCATTCTACACTCCTGGAGTATTAACTGGATTTCCTCCCACCACCACCACCAATGTTCCATTGTCTGCTGCTGCAGCCACCACTACTACTAACTGTGGCTGCACTGCAACCGACATCAACTGCCTCACCACCTGTTACTACAACCAGTACCTGCAGGGCTAGTAGCTATAATCTCTAGATATTTGCTATCTGCTCTGAACTCTATCACTGTAAAGAACTCGATATGAAATCTATGTATCACAAATTAATTTCATGTAGATTATGATAACAAAGATATTAAAACACGAACGTATAGTGGGACGTCTGAGTGGCACCTTAACCCAAATAACTCCATCTTATATTGACATTGGAGATCCGTGTTTGTTCAACACAAACTGAAGGTGTGGGAATAAAAGGCTAAATCCAAGTAAACACGATTCCTTCTTCTGGGGTTGTCATGTTTCTTAAAACCCTTAGCAAGCCATGGACATGTCCAGAGCTTCCATAAACCTATAAGAATTTATGTGGGGCTATAATACTAGGCGTTAATATGTTATATTATCATAATTATTATGGCGTCCAAATGGTTCCTGAATCCTGTTTTCACAATTCAGAAGTAAACATTGTGCATTTTGCGGAGTGACACCCGCAACAATGGCCAGTATTGAGAATGCACAGTGAATAAGGATACATTGTTGCTTGGTCCTCTTACAACAGTAGAGTTGGCAGGGGCCAGGTAGGAGCATTGGAGACAGTAGGCATTACCATAGGTGACACAGCCATAACAGTCTTGATATATAGCTAACCGTCCCCAGCAGACTATGTTCACAAGTCTGCTCATACACAAGCGTGTTTCTCCAACTGAGCTCAGAGATGGATAAAATCATACCTTGGGCCTTTCTGCTCCTTTCTATCTTCAGTCAAGCCCTATCCCTTCCTCTATCAGGTAAGAAAACTCAGTAACTATAACTGCTGAAGAGTACCGACTTTTCTGCAGCAAAAGATGCTCAGTCGATTGCTTTACCTGAACCAAGTTTGTACCCAATCACCGATCTGGAGCAAACCACCCCTGGTGGTGTGCCTCTACGACTCTATACTGCAGCTGAGACTGACATGCGAGTACCTGAAAGGCCACTACCTCCCAGTAGGCCCCTGCAAGTACCTGATGAGCCATTGCCCACTGGTATTAGACAGTTTACTACTGGAGCTGGTGAGAGGCAGTTGATCAATTGGCCACTACCTGCAGGACCATTCTCTAATGAGCCACTACCTGAACAACCGTCGTTTAATGGGCCACTGCCTGAAAGACAGTTCTTAAACAGAGCTCTACCTGAGGGACTCCCCAATGCGCCACTACCTGATGAACCACTCTTTAATAGGCCAGTACCTGAAGGACCATTCTTTAATGGGCCACTGTTTGAGGGACCATTATCCAATGGGATAGGCCCATTGCCCAATGGTCCTCTACCAGATGTTGCACCATCAACAAACCCTGCTACAGAGGATCATACCACCCCACAGAGGTTCTCAATGACTCATACTGTATCTCTAATCCCTCTTCCTCCATCTGCAGTAGTGCATCAGTCGTCACAAACCTCATGTTCCACAACAAGAACACACAAAGAACTCTCCTACTGCATAATGGAGGCTACTTTCCTTTCCATAAACCTCTCCACTCTTTTTCCCCTCGCTACCAGTTTCCTTTCGGGCGTCCCTTCCCATTCGTTCCCTACAGATACATTCATCGCCAGCCTCACTTCTCTACAAACCAAGACCCATTTCCATACGTTTCAAACAGCTTCTGCAACTGTGACTCTGGCAGCAGCTGCATGATCTCTTGCCACTACTCTCCACATTACAAATTTGGCTACCGGCAGTACTAGATTCATCATGTATCATGAACAATAATAATATAGAACACAACCTTGTTTAGAGCCACCAAGTATTGTTCCACTATCAATGTCCTTATCATACTTCAGAATGGTCAATTGCGTGTTGAATTGTAGTCGGTGTATATACGTGGCGATGAAAGTGGATGAACATTATGGGTAGCAGGTGGTTATCAATCACGTCAGGTCACCAATGTGTGGAAGGGGAAAATGGCAACAGAGAGTCTCGATTACATAGCACTGATTGTCCTGCCTCATTGTGCCATACTGTAGAACCTACACATTGGTTAGTTAGACATAATAGTTAATTTGGGTTGAAGTAACCCTTCCATGAAAAGTGGAACAACAGCCTTTCTCAGGTGACAATAGTGTATTAATGATTGAACAATGGGAAGGCTGTAATGACAGTAATTAACGAGGGCACACAGATCTCCAGACGTCATCACAAATAAAACCAACCTTTCTCTGCACCATGACATACAGCGATACTCCTGTATAAAATGCAGATATGATCTTGCCCGCAAGCTATTACGGCACTTGCTTTTACATTTGTAACTGCTTGAACTACTCCTGGTTTCTGAGTTGGAAGAATGGCGGGATATACTGCTCTTGCTCTGATAGCTGCACTGCTGGTGATAGGAACAGCCTCAGCCCGTCCTTATGGCCCCTACGAGTTACCTCCTGGACCACGGTATAGGAGTTAACTTAACCACCAGTTCATCTCTGTATTTCATATGCGTATTATGTTCTTTTTAGTGGTGCTAATGTGTGGGACGGTTACGGTGGTTATTGGGGAGACTACCCGCACTCTTATGGACATTACGACCCATGGAGGGGATATGATGTTCTGTATGGCTATGGAGGGAGGGGATTTGGGGCGATGGGTGGAGGAGATAACAGCATCTACAACTCGGAGTATCCATCGTACTACAACAGCTTCTGTAACTGCAACGGGAACTCTCGCTGCATCATTGAGTGCGAGTCAAGCCAATCTTACAAGTTCTCTTCTTAAAAGTGGAGTGACTCGTACACCCAGGGACCAAGATATACATAGCTATAGAACTTGAACGATGCATACATGTAATAGAATGAACTGTAGGGCTGTCATAAGCTAAGTTGTGTATATATGTAGGTTGCTAGTTGTGTCTCAATTATGATATCATTTGATAAACAGCAAGTAAATCATTGTAGTGTAGTGCGCATGCAATACCGATGTCACGTGCAAGTCGTATACAAATAAACTGCAGAGAATTCACTTGTTCATCTTAGTCATCACATCGATACCATACAATGTTCTATCATTGTATGTCTACAAACCACTTTCTTCGAGACCTAGCCTAGTAGTCACAACTCATTCTGCCAATGTAAGTGGCAGTGGGAACACCTACTTCGACTATAAGACAATGCATGACATTCTCCTGAGAACACAATGCGCATGTTGCATGATCGAGATTTGCATATCTACATGCAAGACATCGCCTAGTAGTCAACTCATTCTGTCAACGTAAATATGTGAGTGGCAGTGGGAATACCTACCTCGACTATAATTATTATAAGACAATGCATCCTGAGAACACAATGCACTGTGTTGAATGTTGCATGATCGAGATTTGCATATCTACATGCAAGACCTTGCCTAGTAGCTAGTCAACTCATCCTGTCCTTGTGAGTGGCAGTGGAAACGCGTAACTACGTACCTCGACTAAAAGACAATGACATCATCCTGCTGGGAAAACACAATGCAGTGTGGGACAAAGCACACATCGTCGGTGCACTGGAACTGCCCACACTTGTAGTCTGTAGGTGTGGGCAGTGACGCAAAATAATGTCTACTAGTGAGTGGGAAGCAGGTAGACTGATCAACTGACAATAATCTAAAGAGACAGACAATGCACAATGATGTGAAAATCTAAAGATCTGTGTGCTATAGTGAACAATTGAAGCTGGATAAAGAGTATGTGCAAAGGTATATAACGTGGACGATGTTGTCACTTACATCCTAGCAGAGCAACATCTGGCTCCCTCTGTTGTTTTCAAAGTGCACCAACCTAGAAGCAATGGTGAGGACCAAGGTTTTGCTTTTACTTGCCTTGGCTGCTATTGTGAATGGAGCTCCGGGTAAGCTGTTGGATTTATGTGTGTTTATTATGAATGTCACTTCTTATCATGCTGGCAGCTCTGCAAAGGGGCGGCAAGGATCGCTCTGATTGGCCTGGCAGGCCCATGCCTCCCTCTGGTGGAATTCCTTCTGAGTTGTTCCCTGGTGCCCCCTTTCAGCCTGGTCCTGGTCAAGCCAGACCAAGGCCACAGCCCATGAGACCACACACAGGACCACGACCAGCTCCACCAAATGCTGGCCAACTACGACCAAATCCAGGTGAACCACGACCATTTCCACCACATGCCGGCCAACCACGACCATTTCCCATGAGACCATACACAGGACCACGACCAGCTCCACCAAATGCTGGCCAACTACGACCAAATCCAGGTGAACCACGACCATTTCCACCACATGCCGGCCAACCACGACCATTTCCCATGAGACCATACACAGGACCACGACCAGCTCCACCAAATGCTGGCCAACTACGACCAAATCCAGGTGAACCACGACCATTTCCACCACATGCCGGCCAACCACGACCAAATCCAGGTGAACCACGACCATTTCCACCACACGCCGGCCAACCACGACCAAATCCAGGTCGACCACGACCATTTCCACCAAATGCAGGCCAACCACGACCAAATCCAGGTGAACCACGACCATTTCCACCACACGCCGGCCAACCACGACCAAATCCAGGTCGACCACGACCATTTCCACCAAATGCAGGCCAACCACGACCAAATCCAGGTGAACCACAACCATTTCCACCAAGTGAAGCCCGACCACGACCAAATCCAGGTGAACCACGACCATTTCCACCACACGCCGGCCAACCACGACCAAATCCAGGTCGACCACGACCATTTCCACCAAATACTGGCCAACTACGACCAAATCCAGGTGAACCACGACCATTTCCACCACATGCCGGCCAACCACGACCAAATCCAGGTGAACCACGACCATTTCCACCACACGCCGGCCAACCACGACCAAATCCAGGTCGACCACGACCATTTCCACCAAATGCAGGCCAACCACGACCAAATCCAGGTGAACCACGACCATTTCCACCACACGCCGGCCAACCACGACCAAATCCAGGTCGACCACGACCATTTCCACCAAATGCAGGCCAACCACGACCAAATCCAGGTGAACCACAACCATTTCCACCAAGTGAAGCCCGACCACGACCAAATCCAGGTGAACCACGACCATTTCCACCAAATGCCGGCCAACCACGACCATTTCCACCAAGTGCAAGCCGACCACGACCAAATCCAGGCACACCGCTAGTAAATTTTGGACCAGCTGGTGGTCCAGGACCAAGCCAAAGACCAGTGCGCCCCACTAGACCTGGTCCAAGACCTATGACACCCGGATATTCTCAGCCATTGTCAGGGTACTGTACAATTACTGTGCTGTGCACTAAAATCCGTATTAACGTTGCGTTCTTCCCACTTGCAGAGGAAACATAGTGGTCAATAATGGAGATGATGGTCCCTGGACAAATTGGAGTCCATTTCAGTGGGGGACGAGTGGACTTTTCCCCTATGGCAGCTACTATGGTGGCAGCTACCCATTTGGATTTGGCTGGAATGGTGGCAACTTTCTTTTTGATCGTGAAGAGGATGACAAAAATGGGAATAATTATCTGTACAACGGAGACTACCCGTCCTACACAAGCAACGCATGCAACTGTGCTGGAAACAGCGAGTGTCTCAACAACTGTTACACATCGCAGAACTACAAGTATGTCAGCAGCCAGTAGCTAGACGTCTACTGCCACTGAACTATGTAGCTCATCAAATTAGCTAAACTGACTCATGTAGCTAGCATGTACATAGGTAGCCATACAAATGCATTACTCTTGGTTATAAATTAATTGTCTCATCAGTAGGGGCTGGCCCTTGGCTAGACTACAAAAAGGAGGGGCTGGTTTTTTGCGCATGCGCATAAAAGAAAGCAAATGTCGGGAGTTCGTGTTGTCCGAGGTCCCGACTGGGACTGGGGTGACCAGGACGGGGGAGAGGGGTTCGTGGGGACGGTGGTGTGGCAGGAGGAGGGCAGCGGGAAGGCCACCGTCCAGTGGGACACGGCAAACCGGCACTCGTACTGCTGTGGCTACGGAGGAAAGTACGACCTTCGGGTCCTTGATACAGCCCCTGCAGGTTCGCGGTCGGTACAGTCAGTAGAGCTACGTATTTTTTCAGTCGTACTAGCCTCCCGTGTGTATGATACGATCCTATACAATTTTGGCTTCCACGACATGGCTCTATAAACCTGCCACACCCCTGTCCCAATGGATCATCAACTGGAGAGAGACTTTAGAAGGCTCTTACGTAAAGGCTCGGTTAATGAGTAGGGGCCTCCCACCATCACTCTGTGCAGGTGTACAGCATGAAGGGTGGTCGTGCAACTGGTGCCCTGTGTCTCCAATCACTGGGACTCTGTGGCGGTGTGTGCATTGTCCGAGATACTCTCTGTGCAGCCAGTGCTACCACTCTGGGAAACACTGTCTGGAGCACCAGTTCCAGAGACTAGACACACCAGACAGCCACCGGTCAGCAGGTTTAGAGCCAGTCTGTGGATGGTTTTCAGAGAAAGTGCACATATATAAGTCAGTGACTGTACATTCTTCATTGTTAGTAAACAGATGCCTACTGGATGTATGTATGTTAGTAGACCTTCACTTTCCATGCATTAGTCCAAACAGTGTGAGAGTTGGTAGCAGGATGGTGGCTAGGAGGGTGGAGTCCCAGGGAATCTTCACAGGGGCAGCTGTGATGAGGGGAGCTGATTGGCGCTGGGAAGATCAGGATGGTAAGTAGTACATAGACGTTATCACTAAGTACGGTAGTACTTAGTATATAGGGATTGGCACGGTACCTAGCATCATAGATGTATGGGGCTATAATTATAGTGCTTTGCATTGACACAGCAATTTATTCTTGGTGTGCACTATATGTAGCTACGTAGTATTTTAGTTGGACACCCATATCAGTAGTGAAAGCTAACTACTGTATTCTGTATGTTTTGGGACCAAATTTTCAACTCTCTTGTACACGAAATGAGTTGTGCCCCGAGCACCTATTACGCAGTGTGGCTGTTTACGTTTATAAATTCCTGCTAATTAATGTTAAATCTGTGACATTGTGCAGGTGGAATAGGATGTCAGGGGAAAGTCAGTGCAATTGAAGGCTGGGAGAAAACCAGCTTCGTGAGTACCTCCACATCTTAATAGGGCTGGACAGATAGACTTCTCCCTCTCTTTTTCTGTCTGTCTGCCTGCCTGTCTGTCTGTCTGTCTCTGTCTGTCTGTCTGTACTGTCTCTCTCTCTCTGTCTGTCTGTCTGTCTGTCTATTGCAGAGAAGTGTAGCTCACGTGATGTGGGCTCACTCACAAGTCCTCAACCTCTACTGCATTGGACATAATGGCATGGTGTGTGTGTTCATAGATACGTACATAATGCATGGTGCTGTAGATATGAATGGGGTACAATGAGCCTGAGACAGCACTTGCCATATTTTGTGTTTTCATATGAATGAAATAGCCAATGCAACACTGCGTTTTGGGACATATCCTGATATTTGTACTTGATGGAAGTATGTAAACGCGGACACGGATGCATAGACCTGGCTGAATGATGTTCTACTTGCCACACATGGTTCATAGTACAGTATGTTGCTGTTTGTTTTACATATAGGTGGATCTTCAGTGTGTAAAGCCAGCCTCTGGTGGCCTCTACTACCCTGAACACCTCCCTGTTCTAGGTAATACATGAGTGAATTGGTGTGCTTTCAATATCATGTGTTGGTGTACACAGCCACCCACTTTTTATCCACATACTATGGAACTCCAAAGAACGTGTTCATGTCTTTATACAGTGGATAAATACACAGTTTTCTTTTTGGGTATGGTGCTTGTGCTATAGCTGCCCCATACCAACTCACTCAACTGAGTATAACATATTACCACGTGGCTCTGAACCCACTGTACCCCCCACTATAGGAGAGGAGAGCAGTGACATGAACGAGGGAGAACTGAGAACAGGGGATACAGTGAGAGTGGAACTGGACCCTGGAGAGTTCAAGTCTGCCCAGGAAGGCCACGGAGGCTGGGAAGACTTCATGGCTGAGGTATGTTGTATACTTATGGACCGACCTGTCTCTCTCAACATAACTGCTGCATTTGAAATGTTCAAAGAAAGCGTGCGTAATACTCCCCTGACACAGACACAGTACTGTACAGCAAACCGTGGTGTATGTATGTAGTAGTCGACTTGTTGGCTTTGCCTTTGCCCCTCGTTGTTGTCACATGCTCGCCAATAAAGTGTCCCGGTTTGTGTACTGATGCAATTGCTAGTGGCTCGGTGTTCATGTCTGCAGTACATTGGTTGTGATGGTGTGGTCCAAGCCATCCACTACTCTGGAGACGTGGTGGTCCGATACAAGAATGGTGTCAGCTTAGAGGTCAACGGCCAATGCCTTTCAAAGGTACGTAGTACAAGGAACAACGGTACTTGCTAACAGTTTTTATCGTCTACGATACTTCCATCTCGAGTGATGATCCTACTTAATGTACAATGTGTGTATTTATCACTGGAATGATCCTATCGATGTTCGTATGTATCAATCCAGGTGGAAGGGAACAGTTTTCAGTGTGGTGATGCGGTGAGAGTGAGTGACGATATGACCCTAGTTCATCAACTGCAGGATGGTCATGGAGAGTGGGCCGATGACATTGCTCTGGTATACATATATTTACTTATGTACGTACAAACGAAGGCTCTGTAGTATGATTAAGTGGAACAGTGAGCATTCTGAGAACCTCTATTAGTGATTGGGAGTCACGTGTCAGCAACAAGGTCGCAAGGCAAACACCAAAACCACGCCCACAACAACTTTATAAAGAAAGAAGTGGTTCTCATGGTGTAGTTCGAACCTACGACAATGTGTAGTCTAGGCTCTAGGCGAGGGCTCTACCAGATAAAAGGATTGAGGATAAAGACTAAACACTGTTGTTTGCATGAAAGTCAGGCACTCTATAGGTGTGTAATAGCTTTCTCTTAGGTGTGCTATTCATGCATATTGCCTTAACTACTGGGATGGCTGTGTTGTGTACTAAGAACTTATCATGGAGGGAGTGTGTCATTGTGTGTCCCCCAGTCTCTGGGGCTGGTGGGGAGGGTGATGAACTTATCATGGAGTGAGTGTGTCATTGTGTGTCCCCCAGTCTCTGGGGCAGGTGGGGAGGGTGATGAACTTATCATGGAGTGAGTGTGTCATTGTGTGTCCCCCAGTCTCTGGGGCAGGTGGGGAGGGTGATGAACTTATCATGGAGTGAGTGTGTCCTTGTGTGTCCCCCAGTCTCTGGGGCAGGTGGGGAGGGTGATGAACTTATCATGGAGTGAGTGTGTCATTGTGTGTCCCCCAGTCTCTGGGGCAGGTGGGGAGGGTGATGAACTTATCATGGAGTGAGTGTGTCATTGTGTGTCCCCAGTCTCTTATGGGGTGGTATTCGTGTCAGTATTCAAACGTCGATTTTGCCGAGGCATTTCCGTTTTGCCGCGGCAAAATTAAACTGCCGCGGCAATTGCCCCGGCAAAACCTGGGCCGAAAAATCCGGGACATTTGCCGCGGCAAGAATAACTAGCTGGGCCATGTTCAATCGTGTCAGTATTCTTGTCGTTGCCGGGCCTTTTGCCGCGGCAAAAGTGCTCTTGCCTCGGCAAATTGCCATTTGCCGCGGCAATTGCCCAGGCAAGAGCACTTTTGCCGCGGCAAAAGGCCCGGCAACGACAAGAATACTGACACGATTGAACATGGCCCAGCTAGTTATTCTTGCCGCGGCAAATGTCCCGGATTTTTCGGCCCAGGTTTTGCCGGGGCAATTGCCGCGGCAGTTTAATTTTGCCGCGGCAAAACGGAAATGCCTCGGCAAAATCGACGTTTGAATACTGACACGAATACCACCCCATAGTCTCTGGGGCTGGTGGGGAGGGTGATGAACTTATCATGGAGTGAGTGTGTCATTGTGTGTCCCCCAGTCTCTGGGGCAGGTGGGGAGGGTGATGAACTTATCATGGAGTGAGTGTGTCATTGTGTGTCCCCCAGTCTCTGGGGCTGGTGGGGAGGGTGATGAACTTATCATGGAGTGAGTGTGTCATTGTGTGTCCCCCCAGTCTCTGGGGCTGGTGGGGAGGGTGATGAACTTATCATGGAGTGAGTGTGTCATTGTGTGTCCCCCAGTCTCTGGGGCAGGTGGGGAGGGTGATGAACTTATCATGGAGGGAGTGTGTCATTGTGTGTCCCCCAGTCTCTGGGGCAGGTGGGGAGGGTGATGAAAGTGAAGGCCAACGGAGACATTCGTGTGGCGGTCAACGGCAGTCGCTGGATTCTCAACCCAAAGTGCCTCAGTCCAGCTCCCGGGGAGACACCCATCGAGGAAAGGACAGGTCACCAGTGACGTATAAATAATAGTAGCTGAAAACTAGAGCACACAGCCATTATAGTAGTGGCAGTGTTCATTTCGGATATTCTATATGTGATCTTTGTATCCCCAAGTTGTTTATCACGCCATTTACGAGCTATACGGTACTTTGATTTCCCGGCCGTGTGGTCTGTAGTAGAAGAGAGTGGAGCTGTCGAGCACAAGGAAAACCACTGCGGTGGTGTCTTTGGAGCCTATGGACACCTATCATAGCCCCATATATTTGTATGCAAGCCCCAACGTATGTACTATTATTGGGATTTTGCCTCGATTCAAGCCTACGTATAATATTATACCGCCTTAGTATTGGATCTGTGTTTCATATTGCCTTGATACAAGCCACCTTACTAAGTGATAGTATAGGATGTGTGTGTTAGATTTTGCCTCCACACCCCACAATAACTATGCAGGGGAGCTGCATGTGGACCTAGCGGTGAGGATCCAGACACTGTCTCTGTCTGAGGCCGGCTGTCCCGATCTGGTGGTGGTGGCTGCAGCTGGCGGAGACTTGGACACTCTCACCAAGTACCTCCGCTACCACCCCGAGCATGTTAGTGACACCTCTTGTCAGAATTGAGATATTATCTAGACATAAGGTTTTAACAGGTGAAGTTTTGTGATGTAATGTTTGACGTGATTCTAAATATGCACGTGAAAAATTGAGCAACTTGCGTTCGCTCGCCAAAGATGTGTTGCATTCGTTGTACAAAGTTTAGTGGCTTTAGAGCCAATCGATGATGTGTCCCCACCAGCCCAAGGTACACAAGAAATATTTCTGTAGGGGACACGGTGTACGAGGGTAAGACAGCCGTCCACACAGCAGCCATGGAAGGCTATTTGCCCATCATTAAACTCCTCATCTCTCACAGAGCAAATCTCAACAAAAAGGTAACTTTTATAACGTTCATTTGTCTTGACTGAAAAAAGAGGCTCCAGAAAAAGAAGGAAGCATTATATATACCCCCTCATGGAAGGAGCTGTTGGTTGTGTTTATTATGTCCTCACTATAGAATGAAGGCGAGCTTACTGCTCTGCAACTGTGCGTCATCGTGTAAGTTGCAAAAATGCAATTCCTTATAATTGTGAGACTACACATGTCTCTGTCCGACCAGTAACAGTGCGGAGGGCGCTAAGCTGCTAGTGGGCGGGGGTGCGGATCCTAACGTTGGTGACGATCGGGGAATCACCCCGCTTGCCAGGGCTGCCGCACTGGGGTATCTTGAGGTTGTGAAACTTCTACTGGATCACCATCGAACTAACCCTAATAAACAGGTGTGCTGACACGCCCATTCTCCAGTAGACGCAGCAAGCCAACCGTACTTTTTCTATACTTTCAATCTGCTTGTTGCAAGTGAGGGAGGAAAGCATTTTTACAGTAGTGTTATCCTCAGTGCCTCAGTGCGCAAGGATTAAGAATGTGCTGCATTCATCTAGAGTAGCGGTAAGTGAAGTATGAGCTCGAGAAAGCAATACCTATATAACAGCAATACATGACCATACTTAAAGAGCTGCCCTGTGTTTACATTGATTGGAACACAACATGAAATAATGTGCTCTTCCAGGACTGCCAAGGCAGCACACCTCTCCATAGAGCCATCGTCAATCACCAGCTCCAGACGATGATTGCCCTACTGAATGCAGGGGCTGACCCCACAATTCCCAATCACAGCCTCCATAACTGCATGCACAGAGCAGCTGCCCTCGGATTTCTGGCGTGAGTTAGCATAATGTGTTGTACAATAGTTGCCATACCGTGTTTGTAGTTAATAGGACTGCCATACCGTGTTTGTAGTTAATAGGACTGCCATACCGTGTTTGTAGTTAATAGGACTGCCAAAGGTTTTTGTACTTGCAATGCAAGTTGTGGAAGGACAGGCAAAACAAAAAATCCACAATAACAACTTGTCTTTAGCCTAAGAAAAATGGACTAGGACGACCTAAATATTTCGTACTTTTAGCAAGAAGGTTAGGTGAAGGACAGAACAACTAACGACGTGGAACAACTTGACTATAGCTGGAGAGTGCAGTGCGAACATTCTTATGACTGTGGAACATAGGGCGGTACATACGAACATGAAAGGACAGACCAACTAGCCATACTGAATATCTTGACTTAGTGTAATATATGAAAAGATTACTTTTTGTAATAAAGTTGGGGGAAAAGGCCAACTAACCGCCTTTACCATTGCTGAAGTGTGCTGTGGAAATAACCTGCAAGCGTTGACTGGGTGAAATGTTGGTGACTCAATGGGTGGGTATCCATCTCCTGCATAATTCTACAGTGGAGTGGAAGAGTTAATGAAGTGGCACCCGGACCTCATCAACAAGGCCAAGAAGGACGGTTTCACTCCCCTGCACATGGCTGCAGTCAGTGGACACACTGACATTGTGTCTCTCCTTCTGTCACATGTGAGTGGGCACTTCTTTTGGAGACACACAAATCAAAACTAAAGCTATTTTGCTAAGTCAAAGTTCCATCTTTGCACCCTTAAATGTACCAAAACAAGGTGTACTGTAGGACCAGTTACTATTGCATAGTCTAAAGATTACGTTTGTGTATTTTACTTGTCATTGCGAAATTGTTAATCTGGGGTGCAGAGTTACACGCATAGGGTGTGCTATAAATAGAAAATTACGCCTGGCAGAAAAACCCACGATTCATACGCACACTTAAAACGGGTCCTAAGGTGTATATACCTGTGTGTTGAGAGTTAACCATTGAACACCCTTGCTTAAACACAGCCAGTGAAAGAGAGTATTTATATTTCCACACAGCCCAGCTGTGAAGTGAATGTGGACGACACAGACGGACTGACTTCCCTCCACCTTGCTGCCCACGGTGGAGAGACGGCCATGCTGGAGAGACTGGTGGGCTATGGAGCTGACCTCAACTGTGCCACCAGGGAGGGGAACACTGCTCTCCACTTCACTCTGGCCCGCAAGAACATGGCTGCACCCTCTCCTCTCTCCCCTCATATACTGGAGGTACTGAACAGTCCTTATCAGCTTGACAGTAAAATTTCAATGTGATGAACTCTACATTGTGATACGTACAAGTAAAGCTATAAACCTGGGCATGTATGGCTGTGAAGATATGACTCAAAGAGTACAGATGGCCAAATTGTGACAGATACAGTACTTCTGTGACAGTTGAGGTTTATGTGCTACAGGTGAAGAAGGAACTTGACCAGTTGTGTGGCCAGGACATCCTCCAGCCTGAAGTGGTGGTGGGTGTGTTCCTGGTGAGGGAGGGGGCCAAGGTCCATGCTGCCAACCGACTCGGCCTCCACCCTCTCACTCTCCAACCGCCTGACGTGGTCCAACTGTTCACACGCTACTCTACTGCCGTCGATAGCAGGTGTGTTCTCTATTGTGCACGTTAGTGAGATATTCTGTACAGAGACCAGCTAGACAGTAGTGTCTGCAGTGGTACCTTTGGCTGATTTGACTGGCCCCGGTGTTTCTTATAGCTTGTGTTGTTCTTTGCATATCTAGACCTCCATTCCATGGAACACTCCGTCAAAAAGTGGGTCCGTTTGCCGACATTTGCCCCAAAACTCCCCATAAACAACTGGTACGTTCAGTTACTAAATACATGTATATACATACGTAACAGTAGAATCTCAAACTTTGAGTTTTTGTAGTGTATCATACATAGTAATGTTCCTCATTCTTTCACTGTATACAGAAGGTGGTGGAGACTTCATCTTCATCTACTATATCTTCCACTCCGCCCACTGCCTCCCTTCCCCCCACTTCCCCTCTCCCCACATCCCCTCCTCTCCCCTCCTCCTCCTCCTCATTGCCACCGATGACCCCAGTCCCCACCAGTACAAGTGGTGTGGATCGCTCAGTCAATGAGTACACCAGCCAAGTCCGGTGCTCACCTACGGGAAAGACATCAACCCATATGCCAAACTGGCAGCTGCTAGTGCCATTGACACTGTTGGTGAGCAGTGGGTACAAACTATCCCCTGTTCTCAGTGCAAAACAATTACAGTAACTCATGAATTTTTCTAGCGCCATGTATGGCACATGATTGTGTTTGCATGTCATGGCTTTTAACACAAAATACGGTATTTCTTAGGCAGGTATATTTATGTAGTAATGCATCATTGTTCTATCACGTAATGGAGTGGGACCCACTAACACCCAAGTATACAGTATGCTTGCATATTCAGTTTCAGGGAAATGTACGCTGGATCAATGCAGTCTGTGTGAGGATGAGCCGGTGTCCATAATGCTCCAGCCATGCGGCCACGTGACCCTCTGTGTCTTGTGTGGCTCGCGAGCCAAGAGATGCATGAAGAAAGAGTGCAGGGTCAGTGACAGTCGATGCAAACACATAGCATAGAAATGGAACCTTTTGCACACTTTTCATGCTTTTGCAATACGGG
Source organism: Geodia barretti (assembly GCA_030341885.1). Classification (NCBI taxonomy): domain Eukaryota; kingdom Metazoa; phylum Porifera; class Demospongiae; order Tetractinellida; family Geodiidae; genus Geodia; species Geodia barretti. The sequence goes on along the minus strand of CASHTH010002686.1, from coordinate 40,753 downwards.
TTAAAAATTGAATTGATGTAAAAAGTTTTCTTGATGCAATCAAGCCCTGTGCTGCTATGATGCTGACACTCTCAAAACTCAAGCCAAAAGACGGATGTAGGAGTTTGTCTTTTCCATTTCTTCCTGTCAGGAGGAAGTGGTGAATATCATAAAGCTGTGTCCGGTGTGCCTCAAGAACAAGGCTGACGTGACTCGTGGAGCCTGCCGAAAAGACCACCACAGGCTCTGTAGAGGTACATAAAGATGGACCAGTTTATGGTGTGTGAATGTAACAATGGTACTTGTCTTTCTGCAGTTTGTGCTGCCAGATCGTCTTCAGTGTGTGTACTGTGCAGTTCTGTTGTATTGAGGGCCCCAGAATGATTGTATATACAATTCCTTTTCTACGGTTCATATCTAGTGCGCACGCGCGTAAAATTAGGGAATTTCCCTGTGGTGGTGGGTGTGGAGCGAAGCTGAGACGGGACATGGAGGCAGCTCTGGGTCAGCGAGTAGTCCGTGGACCAGACTGGGAGTGGGGAGACCAAGATGGCGGCGAGGGTTTCGTGGGGACGGTAGCTGGAGTGGAGGAAGGTGGAGGAGGAGTGATAGTCCAGTGGGACATGGGACAGAGGTGTAGGTACCGCTGTGGCAAAGACAACAAGTTCGATCTCAGCGTCCTGGACTGTGCGCAGATAGGTATTATACGCGCTAGTTCTATCAGCTACACCGTTAGATGCTCCTTTACCAGGAACGAGCCATCAGCATTTGGTGAAGTGTTCCAGTTGTAGCCAAGAAGTATGGGGATTTCTATGGAGGTGTGTTCACTGTTTTGAGGGTGGTGGTCTGTGCAACAGTTGCTACATGGCTGGGAAACACAGTCCCTTCCACTCCTTCGTGAGGATTGACACAGATGGTGGACCCAGGTTGGTCAGTCTAGTCTTCATCTATGGCTGAACTGTATCAAGCATAGGCATTATTGAGCTCAAGTGTCTCTAGTACATGTGACTCTTTATTCACAGGGTGAAGGTTCAGCCACGAAAGGTCTTGCATGGAGTACAGGCGTGTGGTATATACCCTGGAGCAGTTGTTGTGAGAGGAAACGACTGGAAGCCAGCTTGGAAAGACCAAGATGGTAAACCACTGTAGAGGAATAATTTGTTGAAGCGGAAGTAATTTACGAACGGCTTTTAGTTATTCTTTTTACTCATGCTTTACTGGCCACCAATCAATGTATTATATCACCTTCCCTATAAAGGTGTGTAGGTGTGTGTTACATGTCCTTCGTCGTGTATGTAGGTGGGAGTGGTAATCTTGGAGATGTTATAGAGATCCGGAACTGGAAAAACGAAAGTTTTGTAAGCAGATGGCTCACCTGTATACTAATTGTTCAAAATCACTGTCATATATGCCTGCAGAGAAGCACAGTACAAGTTATGTGGAGTGGAGGAAATAAACCAAACGTTTACAGACTAGGCCTCAAGGGAAAGGTATTGATAAGCATGAGCGCATACATGTGTATCTTCTCCATACACACAGGTTGATTTAAAATGTGAAAAACCCACAGCCAGTGGAGTGTACTACCCTCCACATCTTCCCGTGTTAGGCAAGTCACAATTACTATGTATATATCAGAGGGAAGAAATATGCAAAAAGACCTTTGTGACTAGGAGGATCCATAACTTCAAGTTAACTCTAATACACTAGTCAAAAATATATTCTGCATAGTCACCGAAACGTTTGAATATATTTTTCAAAGTTTTTTGACTAGTGTATTAGAGTTAACTTGAAGTTAGGGAAGAAATATGTTGGACTATGGTTGTTGAAGTGTATAGTTTGTGTGTGTGGCCCTATTTCCCCTAAAAACACACTTGTTTAGTTAGTTAATCCCTGGAGGGCATTAATAAGTTTGTGCCTAATTTAACTATAGTGGTAAGAACCCTTGGCTTGTTACAGTTCTAAGTGCCACTCCACTCCGTCTGTCTGTTACCATGTGAAAACTAGCGAAAAAGCGAATATGCATATTCGCACTGGCTTGCCTCGACCTGATCCACATTGTGTATATACCTCGGAGGCAGAAGAAGTCACAATGGACAAACATGCTATCTACTAGCATCTGTCAGACTCTCCACGAGCTACTAGCGGGAGACCACAAGTATGAAACACATGCTCATCATAGTTCAGTCCATCAGTAAGCGGTACCACGCATGCGCAGTGCGCCGAGGGTTTGCACTTTAGTGCTATATATATATTCATTCATTAGCTTTATTCTGTATGAGTATAGGTGGAGAGTTGGCGAGAGGAGGAAGTGAGCTGGTGGCAGGGGACAAGGTGAGGGTGGAGTGTGACCAGGAGAGGTGGAGAGAGCTACAGCAGGACCACGGGGACTGGGACGATCTCATGTCTGAGGTGAAGATTTTTTAGTAATAGAGGATGTAATAGAGGAATAGGGAGAAGCAAAAGGAGTAGAGAAAAAACAGTAAATAGAGGTAAAAGGGAACAAAGAACGCAATACAAAAAACAAAAACACAAGACAGAACAACTTGTACTATACAGTGGAACCCCTCTCTTAGGACACCCCATGAATCTGGTGTGTGTCTCTGTAAATGTTCTCTGGTCTGCCTCAGTTCATAGGGACTACAGGAGTGGTTCAGCACATCACAGACTCTGGCAGATCTGATTGTCAGCTACCCAGGCCAGGCCATCTTCCCCGTCAACCCTCAGCCGTCACAAAGGTATGTATACAAACGTATGCCTTGGGGACTGGTGTTAGCGAGATACTAAAAACCACAAGGTTTCTGAGGTTTTTTATGCTAAGTATAATTCGCTACAGATACTGTATAAATATACTGTACTATATATGCAGGTGGAGGGTGTAGCAGTGTACAGGGTGGGAGATGCAGTCAGAGTGAATGAAGACAAAGACCAGGTCGCTAGAGAACAGAAGGGACATGGAGGCTGGCGCGAAGAAATGGCTGAGGTATGGTTGTACATTACTCTTAACTCATTCATACATGGGGCACATTTATGACATGTAGCTAGCCTTAGAAGTTAGAGCCTAGGCCCTTGTGGAAAATTATCTTTGCTAATGCTACAAAGCTTTTCTAACATCATTCTAGGCTGGCCTACTCTATAGGAAGAGTTGTGATAGCTGAGCATTTCGTGTCTTTCCTTTTCTTATACAAGTTACTTCTTACACACACACACACACACACACACACACACACACACACACACATACACACACACACAGTCTCTAGGTCAGACTGGTAAGGTGGTGAAGGTGCTGCCATCGGGAGATGTCCAGGTAGGAGTGGGGGACAGGAGGTGGGTCTACTGTCCCTCCTGCCTCCAGCCAGTCGCGGGTCAGGAGATCGACAACCAGGACACACAGGGTGAGGATCTCACTACTCATGACTCAAGAGCTCCCGAGGGTTGATTACAACAAGGTAGAAAGGCAATTAAGACAAAGCACTTGCACCCAGGACAGCTGGTTTTCCCCCCAAAAAAGAGCTCTCCTTTGTGGTATTCAAACCCAGTCTTACTACCAACTGAACTACCTGGGCAACCCAGCTGGCAGAGTTCAAATGTTTAACACATGACAAAGACCTCTGTATGCTACTCACCTGCGAATGCCCACAGATACAGAAGTTGGGAGTAGGCTGTCAGAGGTGGTGAGGAATCAGCTGGAGTCCCTGGTGAAGCTCTCCAGTCCAGACCTGGTGGTGGCTGCCTCTGCAGCTGGACATCTGCCCACTCTCAGAGACTACCTCACCAAGAACCCTGGACAGGTATTCACCTACCTATCAGGGGTTAATTTAGGGGGTGGCCTTGGAGTCCTTTTAATGCACACAACACATGGGTTTGCCCCTCCTATTAGTAAGCTAATTTGTCCCCTCTTGGACCAATAAATGAAGGCCTGTGCCTCTGTAAGTCCAGTGAACAGTAATTTTACTGAGCATATAATGATGCGCCAACTCTCAGTAGATCAGGTAGGTCTAAGTATTAACAACAGAAGTTGCCCGTACATGTTTGTTAAAACACGTATGCACAATGTAGTTTTACTATATCTTCATGATGCCATATGTATGTATCTATAGGTTGATGTGAAAGTGAAAGATAAGACAGGTCTGCTGGTGGCTACAGCTGAGGGCTGGCCTGAAGTTGTCAAACTACTCCTGGACTTCAAGGCCAACGTCAATGAGCCGGTATTGCACGTGTACACATTCAGTATTGTACACCTCTGATATTGTGTGGTGTTTGTACAGGACGAGGAAGGTGACACTGCTCTTCACTACTGCGCTCATCTGTGAGTCTGGCTTGAGGCCACGATGCAACTTTGTTGCGTGGACAAAGTTGCATGCAACTTCAAATGTATGGGTGTGATGTGTGCGTGCGATGCAATAGAAATGGCTTTCTCCCATAAAGCTGTCCTGGGTGTAGTTGACTTGTTTGCCTTGCCTTGCCTTTCTACCTCGCTACCAAGTTGTTGAGACATACATTTTGAAGTTGCATCCAACTTTGTCTGTTCTTTCAGAGATCGAGAGGAGATTGCACAATGTCTGCTGGCCAAGAACGCTGATCCAAATGCTCAGAATCGCTCAAAGGTCTTTCCTCTCCTCTACGCAGTTGTCCTGGGCAACTACGGAGTAATGAAATCACTGCTGGCCAGCGGTCGTCTTGACCACACCCTCCAGGCTAGTAGCCTACTAGTACATCAACTGCATAAAGTGCTCAACCGGTACTGTGGTTGCTGGCGACATTTTAAAAACGTGGAGAATACAAATTTGCAAGTTACCTTTTAGCAGTTTATTTCAGTTTCCGTTCTTATGGTAGCCTAATAGTGAGCACACATGCACCCAAATGCAAGATGCAGTATAAAACAAATCTAGCTATGACGAGAAAAAAAAGCCCACTGATTTTTGTTCCAGGAGCAGGATGGTAATACGGCGCTGCACGTGGCGGTGGCAGCTCACAGGAGTGAGGCAGTCAGGACCCTACTGGAGGCTGGGGCATCTCCGACTGTGTACAACAAGGCCCACCTCACCCCCATCCTCGCTGCAGCAACCACTGGCTTCTACCTGTACGCCCACACACACCTCCATATGTACTCTGTATATTTATATAGAGCCTACTGCATGTTCTGATTTTTACACACCCCTCCATATGTACTCTGTATATTTATATAGAGCCTACTGCATGTTCTGATTTTTACACACCCCTCCATATGTACTCTGTATATTTATATAGAGCCTACTGCATGTTCTGATTTTTAATACCTGTAACTACGTAAATACCGAAGTTCTAGCCCTATATACGTAGTTCGTTCAATACTTTAAGTATTGAAGCCCTAGCCCTAGCCATTCGAAGTGTGATGGGGTTAAAGTTGTCTTTGGGACCAGCTTTCCTGCTGGACGTTCTCACTCATGGATAGTTTTATATCAAGCAAGCATCTCTGTCAGCTGCTGCGTTTGCTCCTGGTTGGGTGTATGAAACTCAACCAGAGTGATTCTGCATATCAAGCAAATGTATGCAAGGACCTTTGCATGCAAAGCAGCTGAATTGGCAAATGGTTCGGAGCTATGAATGTGAATAGTTTTACTGTATGTTTTGTGCTATATATTCCTGTAGGGGTCTGGAGCAGCTCATAGGGAGTCATCCAGATGAGGTCAAATCTCAGAGAGATGAAGACGGTAACGGTGCCCTTCACCTGGCAGCTGCCAACAACCACCTGGACCTGGTGTGCCTCCTGGCTGAGAAGGTATATATATATAACCAACAAGTCATGAAAGCCTAACACACAGAGTACTTGTGTGCCATCACTTTGTGCTATATTGTACATAATTAGTGTAATACCCCCTGGCTAGAGGTAAACAGGCCATCAGTAGCTGCAGAGTGTGCCTGTGCCTGTTGTATTTGTGGGAGTTTAACATGTTTTATAATACCTCAGCAACTTGAGATAAATTCAGTAAAGTTTCGTCTCATTTCCAGGAGGCGTGTGACGTGAACGCAGCCAACAAAACGAAGCGACAAACTGCGCTGCATGTCGCTGCTGTCGATGGCCACACACGAATCGTCGAACATCTTCTGGTCCACTGCGAGGCGAACCCTGATGCGACTGATGTTGATGGCCACACCCCCCTACAACTGGTCATTGCCAACAAAGACGGCATCAAAACTCCCTCAGACTACAGTCCACTGACACTACAGGTATAATATACATTAATCTCTGACGTACTACACAAAAGTGCTTTGTTACTTCATTTAAGACTAAGTTTTGAGTCACGAACTTAGTCTTAAATGAAGAACCAACCCAAAAGCATTATGTCATCTACAGATGGTTAGCAGTGGTGTTGTGATGTTTTCCCCACAGATCAGTAGGGAGCTGCACCAGAGCCGTCCGTCTCCAGAGAACTACATGTCCACTGGGTGTCTCCTGGCCAAGTACGGAGCCACCTTTGACAAGGAGAACCTGACCAATGACTTTGGCTGCTCCACCTACTTTGTGACCCTCCTTGTCTCCTACTCTGAGAAGAGGTCCAGAAGCTAGCCAGTGTAGGTGAGTTCACACCCATTTCTTCTATCCTACTCGCTACTACTGCACATTTGGGCCATGACAGCATGTGCAAGTAAACAGAGCATGACTTTTGAATCAGTGTACTGCATCGCCCAGTGTATGGAACAGAGAGTCAATCCGGACGACTAGGTAAATCTTCATTTGCCAATTTTTGTGCCTAGGCCTCAGCTATATATATCATAGCACACTGTCCCTTAGAGCACCTGATCATTGTGTGAACTCATTCATACTCCTGTGGGAGCAGTATATACATAGGTCACACCTCAGCTGCGATCATTCTCTCTGTCCTTTAGGTCTAACCATCATCCACACTTAAAAACTATAAAATGTAGCCAAGCATACAATTATTATTTTTGCTGCTGGTGTTGCAGTACAGTCTTTGAGATTTTGTATTTGACAAACCAAAACTACTATTTTAGGATGAGATCTTGATTTTCTGCAGTACATCATTCTGAAAATGAAAGATTTAACTTTCACCATTGGCTATCATGAGTATTATATATATAGCTGACCCGACATGTGGGACATCTTTTGACACTGACACTCTGGACACACTCAGCACACATGGCAGTGTGTCCACATGGCTGGAAGGAGATATCACATGGCCCCTCACAGAGAAAGCAACTTGGTCCAGTCACAGACTCCACCTCACTCTCCTCCGTCTTGTTGGAGTCCCCCACACCCTCTGAACATTAGCATAGAGTAAACACTGCTCATACTGTGTCACGAGTGTTGTTTACTAGCAAGAAAAGAAGCTTCAGTGTTGTGTAGTAGCTCAGAACTACCACTGTCATCCGGTTGTGGCCCAGCAGCTCCATGATCAGCAGTTTTAGTGAAGGTAGCCTTGTTAGCGGGAGAACTAATAGCTCCTCCAGTACTGGTATTGCCGGCTTTGTGGTCTCTATAGGTAACCTGTGTCTGGATGTGTCTGGGGACAGGAGGAGGATGTCTGGGTAGACTCCCTCTATAATTACCTCTCCTGCAGTAACGAAGTAAAATCACACACAAAATAATGGGACTTAAGGACTACTACCTTTCAGGTCTGGCAAACATCTTCAGTAGAGAGTGGTATTCAGGACGACAGAGATCCAGAGGCGTTATTCCACTATCCAGTGATTGTGTCTCCAGACTGGCTCCTTCACTGACCAGGAAACAGGCCACAGTGATGAAGACAGGGACATCCTGAATACTGTTGTCAGCTCCAGACACATACTCATGGAACTGTGGGGAAGGCCAGCTATATATAATTTTCAAACTAAGACACTCTCGGGATATCGACCTTGTTCAATTGTGGTGTCCACCGTGAAAGAGGTTTCATGTTCCTCTTGGCCAGGATAAAGTGCAGTGACGTTCCATCACGTTCATCGGCAATATTTGGATCAGCCCCGTAGCCCACTAGAGCCTCCACACATCGCGTGAAGCCCTCTTTACAGACTGTAAGCAGTGCTGTGTGGTGTATGTAGGTGGTGGTGTCCAACTCACAGGTTTCCTGGATGTGAGGACACAATAATTATAAGATTGTAGGGTATATAGCCTGTTAGGAACAGCGAGTTTTGTTCCCATAGACTTGTGTGGGACCACAAAGTGGGTATTTGATCAGGTCAGCATGCATTCAGATGTGTGGGTAAAGGTTGTGGCTCTTAGCAGTACATTCTTACCATGGCTGCAAGATAGCAGAGAGCATCGCAGTTGTCAACTTGAGCTGCCACGTGGAGCGGGGTGTAGCCGTCATCAATCTTGGTCTGGTTGATTATCTCCGGATGATACTGCATTATCAGCTCAACTCCACTGTGTAACATACATACATACATGTAGACCTTCACAGACTGGTCTTACTAGGCCGTTACCACATGTTTAGGGAGAAACAAACACTCCACTTCAGGTTTTCTGCCTAGATGTGTGTGTGACTACAAGTAGTACTTACACACAGGAACAGCCTTAAACTATTCCCAGTGAACTGAAGTTAACAAGGTTCCAAGTCTAAAAGCTTGATGAGAACTCTCACACACAGGAACATTGGCAGCATTCCCGGTGAATTGAAATTTGGCTTTGGGGTCTCCAAGTTAACAAGGTTCCAAGTCTAAAAGCTTGATGAGAACTCTCACACACAGGAACATGGCAGCATCCCGGTGATGAAATTTGGCTGGGGTCTCAAGTTACAGTTCCCAGTCTAAAAGCTTGATGAGAATCCAAGTACAAGTAAAAACTACACATGGCGTATATAGTTGATAGACGGTCTCAACAATTAGGAAGTTCCAAAGGTACACAGGCAGATGCCCAAACTCACTGGTAGAATCCGTTGACAACGGCATGCAGGAAAGGGTTGGCTGCCATGAGGTTGAGCAGCATGACGTCGGCTCCAGCCTCCAGGAGGACCTTGGTGGCAGCTGGCCAGTGACCCAGGCAGCTCAGATGCAGCGGAGTCTCACGGGCTTCATTCTGTGCAGCAGTTAGTGAGGCACTCTAATACTGCATAGCGGGAAGTTTCAAGGTTTTTAGAGGCATCCAGACCTCGTCCCCAAGGCCCTCTCCTCAATTCTTTCATGAGAAATCTGAACTTGTGACTAGGCCTAGATAAACTTTAGTCAGGCCTACTTGTGACAGTTAGGCTCTGCTTTATTGTAATGGCTTCAAAAATCTCACTCATGTGGAAGAGACAATGAGGACAATGCCCCCAAAGACTAGGCAAAGAGGCATTCACCACAAAATAGTTTCTCCATAGGTAGCGGTACAGTTTCTATTTCCTACCTAAGTACATGGGATACCATACCTCAGCATTGACAACAGTGCAGCATATTGAGTTGTCGAAAAGTCTTCCAAAGCCATTTCGGATTGGACAATAGTAAGCACATTAGCACTGACAGTAGCATATAATATACACAGTGGTTGACTAGTGATTGTTGGGTAATAGGTGGTGAGTGCGTATTACCTGAGCATTGATATCGGAGTCAGGGTGCTGAATGAGGAGACGGAGAACTCTGGAGAAGCCGAGAGTGGCAGCCAGATGGACCGGTGTGGTCCCTCTGGCTGCTCTCTTGTTCACGTCACTGCCTTTATCCAGGAGCAGTTTCACCACTTGGTAATGGTTCCTGTTCATACAGTACAGAGTTACAGTTGCATGGTTCGGCTGAACTGCGTTGCTACTCACAGCTGGACTGCACTGTGCAGTGGGATAGCTCCACTGCTGCCCTGTGGGGTTGTATAGATACTAGCTACCTTGACGTGTAGGTTTACCCTAACTCCTTGAACCAGAGAACACCACTTACACAAATTGTGTGCAAGAATCTTCATGCACGAGGGTGTCAATGGTTCTCATAATTCAAAGAATTGTCCCACTCATTAACTCACTGCAGTTGCGATGTCAGCATTGTGCTCCAGTAGAACCTGAACAGCATTGAGCCTCCCTTCAGCTGCTGCAATGTGCAGCAGTGTCTTACCATCATGCAGAACATTCACCTGCAATGTTTTGGAGTGTCATTATTCAGAGTGTGTCACTTGGAGCTAATGTATATAAATGTGGCAGAACTACATTGTATAGAGGAGTCCTTTTATCAGAGGCTCTTTTTCAGTGGTTTCACTGTACTTGTTAGCTGTGTGTCTGATATTGGTTGCCCCATTTCCTGTACGTACCTGATCAGGCCATTTCTTGAGGAGACTGTCCAGGATTTGGGCATGCCCTTTAGTGGCGAGACGAACCAACACGTCAGGCTGGGGCTCCCTCATCATACTGGACAGGAGAATCTCTATCCCCGGGTTCACTTCAGCCTCAGCTGCAACCAAAGAACCCGGCCAATGCTGAGCCAGAGAATGGCAGTGGAAATCTCACTATCTTCGTCTTCGGGCCGTTCTCCACGTGCAGGTATGAGACAGAGAGGATCTAGTATCCACCTCCTTCCATTCACCATCACCACTACTGATCCATCTTCCAGTATGATTGTCAGTCGACCTAGCTGCCCCAGAGACTGCGTTTGAATGACAGAAAGCTAGCAGAGAAGTGTAATATAAGACTTTCTAACCAGAGCCATATCGTCTTCCCATCCACGGCCATCCTTCTGTAGTCTGTGGACCTCTGCCATGTCATCAATCACACGCACCACATCATCAGGTAGAATATCTGGCCCCTCAACCTGGAATGAGGTAAACGTATCATAACTCGGGACATACTGGAGAATATACTGTAAATACCTTCTTTACAGCATCTGGGACTAAACGAAACTTGGCCGCAGACAAGAAAGAGGTCAGTAGCACAGTGATTTCATCCAGGCCAACTCTATTCACAATGCCAGTCTTGCCAAGGAACTGTTTCGAAGTGGCCAGCAATAAGTATGAATGAAGTTCAGAATCTGTGTAGTTGTACATACCATTGGAATAGTGGCATCCCAAGCATTTATCTGATCTTGCTTGGCCTTTAGAAGGTCAAGGTCCATCTCCAGTTTTGCTATGTCTCCAGCACAGATGAATGGAGTTGTGGGAGCTTTGTACTCTGACCCTGAATGGAATGTCCTTGATTAGGTTGGCCTTGAAAGTCTAAAGTAAGAGCCATACCTAGCAGTGGTAGGTGGTCCAGATAGCAGTGTCCTCCTTCAGCTGCCACTGTACACTGTAGATCCACCTAATGTCCACACATCACCACATTCACTGCATTCTCCACACATCTCGTCTCCCCACCTTGCCCTTGTGTCCGAGTCGGTACTTTCTCTTCAGACCTGATTCTCTCCACTCCACCACTGCCACACTTCTCTGTGTCATACACACAACATTACAGCCTGTCCACTCCACCACTCTACACTCGTTCCACTCACTGAGCTCTCGCTCTGCCATCCACACACCTCCACCACAGTTCCCTCTCTCCCCGCACCTCCATCTTGATCACTCCACCTCCAGTCTCGTCCACGCACCACTCTGGCTCCCACAAACAGCCCCCTGGCCCCAACACGCCCCGACTGGTACCGACACCGCACTCTCGTCCTGTCACAAATACACTGCCGTTCGCGTCCCCACCAACACACGGGTCTCTCTGTGTCTCACCTCTGTCTGGGGTTCTCTGGAGAGTCTATCCTCATGAAATGGTGCCACACACTGTGTCTGTCCTTCATGTAGCACGGAGTGCACAGATAGTAGCGCAGACAGTGGACACACCTCCACACACAGCCTGCAATACTCTCACTCCCACACCCACTGCACTCCAGATGTCTGTGAACCACACCTGCTCCACACAAACGAGGCTTTCTTCATCTCTTCTCTTCCTAGCTCTGTCCCTAACCTGCTTGTGCGCTGTCTATCACTCTCAGGTCGTACTTGCCTCCCGCACCACAGCGGTATACGTGTCTCTCTCCTCCCACGTCCCACTGAACAGTGGCTACATCGTGCCTGCCGTCCTCAGTGTCGTCGGCCCTCCCTCCAGCAACAACAGTTCCCACGTATCCCTCGCCACCATCCTCGTTCCCTCTCTCCCAGTCAGGACCTCGGACCACTCGCAGACCTGGCTTCACCTCCATAGCCGACTCCACCTATGTACGTACGCTGGATAGGGGAAACCCCAGGGATTTCCCCGTACTTGCTGAAGACGAGATCAAGCGAACTATCTCACTACCTAGTATATACTTCCTTAGCCTCTTTGCGGTTCCTACAGCGAAAGAGGCACTGGTGAAGCTAGATAGGAAGAGGTGAGGAAAGAAAGAGTACAATACTATTCCATACTCCAACGCTCTTGCAACTTATAATGACAGTTGGCTTGTCTCTTCCTCCACCAGTGTTCCTACACAAAAAGCAAAAATCGTTGACACCCTTATTATTCCAGGGTGTCAATAATTTTTTGTAAGTACACCAGTGGAAGAAGAGAAAAGCCAACCGTGCTTAGAATATCATTGGACTATGGAATAGTAGTCTACCTGTCCCTTTGCCAATCTACCTTCCAAACTCTAATGTGGGTGACAATGATTTTCCAGGTAAATATAATTATATACATCGTTTTAAGAAGACACAAGTAAACCATATACTAAACACTCCACTATTGCCTGCACTAGGTGCACCATTTCCTATCTATCTTTCTCTGCATCGCCTATATATGTATATACCAGGCCTTCTCGAAGCAAGAACTGTGCTACAACTACTCTTGCTGTTTATACCAACCAGCAGAAACTGTCTTTCCTTCTTGAGGAGCAACCCTTAGTCTCCTCTCCTTCCCCTATTTTCGCTTAGTAAACATCTCTTATACCATGGTTTGCCCCAAAAAGGAGGTTTCTGATTCTATTTCTGATATCCTATATACACCTCGGTAATTTTACAGAAATTACATGAAAATTACAAGCCAATTTACAAGTGCACATATTGATCACATATTGATTGTCATTGCTTTGTCTTGATTGTGTTTTCAATGCTGGTCTGTAGAAAGGAAAAAGGCAACATAGTAGTATAGTTACAAAGCTCCCTATACCTTACAAATGGGGCATCTTTTGACACTGACACTCTGGACACACTCAGCACACATGGCAGTGTGTCCACATGGCTGGAAGGAGATATCACATGGCCCCTCACAGAGAAAGCAACTTGGTCCAGTCACAGAGTCCACCTCACTCTCCTCCATCTTGTTAGAGTCTCCTCCAGACACCGAGACCTCAGGGGGCGTGGCCTCACTCTCAGTGGTGGGTGTGGTCTTCTCTGCACCCTTTGTAGACTTGGTGTCTGCTTTCTGAAGGAGCAGTCACGTTGGTACACTACAAACTACCACTAACCTGAGTACGTCTGGAAACAGATGGACGTTTGGGTAGACTCCCTCTATAATTACCTCTCCTGGGGAGAGGATAGTTTGATATAGCATAGGTGAGTTGCCATTCTTTGAGAGTTTTACTGGGTATTTACACTCCGTGTAAAAAATTATTATAGCTAATTCAGCAAGCAAGGATGTACTCTGAACTGCTCCATAAAACGCTTTGAAATCGCTTTCTGAATTAGCTATTGGCGTTGTGAAACAGCCACAAACAATGTGGGTTTAGCACTACCTTTCAGGTCTGGCAAAAAGCTTCAGTAGAGAGTGGTATTCAGGAAGACAGAGATCAAGAGGTGTTATTCCACTACCCGTGTTTTTGTCTCCAGACTGGCCCCTTCACTGACCAGGAAACAGGCCACAGTGATGTAGACAGGGACATCCTGAATGCTGTTGTCAGCTCCCCAACACATACTCATGGAACTGTGGGGAATTAGAATGAATGCATGCTCTACAAAAACTTTATATAGTCTCGGTAATTTACAGCTACACGTACCTCATTCAAATGCACTGTCCACTCTGAAAGGGGCTCCATTTTTCTCAGGTTCAGAACATTGTGCAGTATAATACTGCCTCTTTCATCTGTAGCTCCGTAGCCCACCAGAGCCTCTACACATCTGGTGTAGCCCCCATTCGCAGCCACATACAGCGGACTAGGAGAGGGCGATGCATCCACGACACAATTCTCCTACAGTCAATAATATGCATCAAACCTCACACAAACGGGAAAAAAAGTTGGTCAAGGACAAAAAACAGTACTATCTACCATTGAGGCAAGAAGACAGAGAACGCCAAAGTTGTCAGGAACTGCAGCTGCAGCATGGAGAGCACTGTACCCACTGCCCATCGTTGGCTGTTAACATGACCAGGGTGTGCCTCCAGGAAGATCTCCACACCACTGTGTGTGTGCAGGCACATGGCAAAAACTGCACTGAAAGTTCTCAATGATAGAAATACTCAATGATGATACTAATCTAGAGAATTCAATGCTATCGTTAAAGAGACATGCTTGACACACAAATTTGGTATACGTACCATATAGCGTTGTTCAGTTAAATTGGTTCCTTGTATACATGGTTCTCACAGCCTATATGTATAATTATAAGCAATACTCACAGCCTTCTTGCATTCACCACGACGCACAGCGTAACATACAGCAAAATATTTGTTCTCAGACTAAAAGAGCAAATATTAGCTGCGACGAAAAAACCCTGCTATACAGTATACATACGCACTAGTCAAATCCTCCTGTCACAGCACCAATGAACACTGTACAGCCTTCATAATTGGCCACTGATATATCTGCTCCTGCATCCAGTAGCTGTCGTGTTGTAGCTGTCCACCGCTTCCGAACAGCAAGATGCAGAGGCGAGTCACCTTCAAAATTCTGCAACAGTTGACATGAATTTAGCATAACTCTGAATAAGGGACACCACGAAACAAAGCTCTATACATGTACCTGTGCATTCATGTCACACTTTGGGTGTTCCAGAAAGAGTCCAAGAAGTCTGGAGTAGCCCAAGGCTGCTGCAATGTGGACAGGGGTCCACCCTAGGTCATTCCTCTTGTTGATGTCACTGCCTTTATCGAGTAGAAGCTTAGCTTCCTGGTAATTGTTGCTGCATAGAGTGCAAATAGAGATGCTTAGTGTTGGTTATTGCCGAGCGCGTTAGCGTGAGGCATGCATACGTACGTACGTACCAATTAGTCACGCTTAGGAATGTCACTTCCGTCATTCGTAGGAAGTCTAGCTTCCGCCGTGCGCAGAGATGTATATACCGTCGCGTGTCTATGCGTGGTGGCCAGCGACATCGGCCCTACGTCGGAGCGACGTCGGAGCGCACTGTGTCCGATGTCCGACGTCGGCCCGCACTGTTTGCGTCGTCGGTCCGCACTGTTTGCGACATCGGAGCGACGTCGGTCCGCACTGCTAGCGACAGCGGTCCGTACTGTTGGCGACGTTGGTCCGCACTGTTTGCGACATCGGAGCGACATCGGAGCGACGTCGGTCCGCACTGCTAGCGACAGCGGTCCGTACTGCTAGCACTATGGCGAGTAGGGGTCATGTATTATAGTCGTTCCATCCAGGGAACTAGACAGTTAGTTTTTCAACGTTGTACTTTTTGTATGCCCCATAGCTACACCGGGACTGTAGAAGCAGCTAGCAAGGTTAGGTCTCAAACGGAGCCATCGCGTTTGGAAATAGGTTTGAAAATCACCAATCATCTTACCAAAGAGAGAGGACTTACCTTGATTTTCAAACCTATTTCCAAACGCGATGGCTCCGTTTGAGACCTAACCTTGCTAGCTGCTTCTACAGTCCCGGTGTAGCTATGGGGCATACAAAAAGTACAACGTTGAAAAACTAACTGTCTAGTTCCATGGATGGAACGACTACATGACCCCTACTCGACTCGCGTACGCTTTGCGGGAACGACGCCCACTGAAAATTGGCTTCACCGGCGCTAGCAGTACGGACCGCTGTCGCTAGCAGTGCGGACCGACGTCGCTGCGATGTCGCAAACAGTGCGGACCAACGTCGCCAACAGTGCGGACCGACGACGCAAACAGTGCGGGCCGACGTCACCAGCAGTGCGGGAATTCCCCTCTCGGCCACCATGCATGCATATTATACGTATATATATATACGCGTCTGACTTCGCGCGCGCAGTCAGTAGAGCGCGCGCGCACTCCGATCCTATCATCGATGCATCCTGCATGTGGCCTATATCTACTAGCTGCTGGCCTCTATATATCTAGCTAGGAGTGGCCGGCTGGCGGCGGCGGCAGGCGCGAGGCAAAATATGCGCATGCGCATTCCTAGTATATACTTTCTGGAGAGGGAATTTACACAGCACTCCATTGAATTTGGTGATCATTGCCCTATGTCCATCGACACACCATGCCATTCAAAGCATAATGTTTACCGATTTCTTACCTACGACTCGCGTGATGTAGAGAAATATCTCCCTTGACATCCTGCACAGACAGTTTTTCAACATACTTCTCATACATAATACACACCAGTGAAGCACTCACTGTGGCTGTGATGTCTGCATTGTGCTCCAGTAACACTCGCAAACAGTTTAAGTAGCCCTGACCTGCCGCTATATGCAGTAGTGTGTCATCGTCATTTCTGGTGTTAGCCTGTGCACAGAAACACGTCCATCAATATTCTGTCCATGATTTAACTGCTGTACGTAATAGTTAATGTACGGAAGTCAGTGCTGTGCGCGTAATAATGGTACGAGGGGCGTGGTCGAGATAGTCAATACAGCACGAGGCATAGCCGAGTTGCTGTATGATCTATCGAGACCACGTTCCGAGTACCATTATCACGCGCACAGCACGTGCTTCCGTATATTAAGTAATTTATTGTATGCGTGGGCGATTCAAAAGGCGGCGACCAGGAAAACCGGTGTTCAGAATGAAAGACAGGACTAGAAGCTCGCGGAGCGCCCTTCCAGCAGCGGTTTGTGTCACCGTCTAAGTCGAACTCCTTCTACGAAAAGGCCGCCGAGGGCGTCGTTCCCGCAAAGCGTACGCTAGTCCGCGGATATAGCACAGTTCGTGTGATATAGTACAGTTCCGCGCGATATAGTACAGTTCATTCAAAAACTGTTCTGTATGATGAATATAGTACTGGCGGCGCCTTTGATTCGCCCACGCAAAATACAATAAAGTAGTTCATGGCATGCACAGCAGCAGAGGGTATTGGAGTGTGCTATATTGTTCACAGAACACTCACTTGGTCAGGCCATTTCTTGAGCATATCTGCTAGCACAGTTGCACAACCATTCTCAGTAACAGCCACCAGTGCCTCAGGCATGGGTTCCTCGAGCGTAGTGACCCAGAGTAGCTCCACCCCCAACGACTGCTCCTTCTAAACTGCAGTTTAAGCACTATTATGTATATACATGTCTTGAGCAAGGATAAGGATAAAATCAAGCATGGTATGCATGGTAGTGTACAGTCATATCTATCATACTTTGCTCATTTTCAGGCTGTTCTCCGGGAGCTGGTACAACACAGGAGCTGTGCATGACCCACCGATATCCATTCACTACTATACACGGATGTCCACATTGGTCAAACATATGTACTCGACCAAGCTGTCCTAGAGACTGTATATACATACAAATATCTCGCAACATAAACTAGAAGTACAACACTAACCAGAGCCATATCATCATGCCATCCACGAGTATCCTTCTGTAGTCTGTGGACCTCTGCCATATCATCAATCACACGCACCACATCATCAATTGAAATCTCTGGTCCTTCTACCTATACAAGATATATACATTCAATAATGTCAGCTTCACTAACTAAGCTGTATATATACATTGCACACCTTTTGCAGAGCACCGAGAACAACTGTAAATCCAGATCCTTCAAAGGAGAAAACGATGTTTGCTACTGCAATGTCGGTATCCACCAAATTAACAAATCCTACCATTCCCAGTAACTGGGTCAAAGAGACGGGGTTTTTAAAACAGAGCACAAAACGTACACATTGTCTCACATCGACAAGTCTCTCATCCCAGTTGTTTATTGTCTCTTGGCAGCTTTTGAGGAGATCAATGTCCATCTCCAGTCTAGCTCTGTCTCCAGCACAGATGAATGGAGTTGTTGGAGCATTGTACTCTGACCCTGAATGGAATGTCCTTGATTAGGTTGGCCTTAAAAGTCTAAAGTAAGAGCAATACCTAGCAGTGGGAGGTGGTCCAGATAGCAGTGTCCTCCTTCAGCTGCCACTGTACACTGTAGATCCACCTAATGTCCACACATCACCACATTCACTGCATTCTCCACACATCTCGTCTCCCCACCTTGCCCTTGTGTCCGAGTCGGTACTTTCTCTTCAGACCTGATTCTCTCCACTCCACCACTGCCACACTTCTCTGTGTTATACACACAACATTACAGCCTGTCCACTCCACCACTCTACACTCGTTCCACTCACTGAGCTCTCGCTCTGCCATCCACACACCTCCACCACAGTTCCCTCTCTCTCCGCACCTCCATCTTGATCACTCCACCTCCAGTCTCGTCCACGCACCACTCTGGCTCCCACAAACAGCCCCCTGGCCCCAACACGCCCCGACAGGTACCGACACCGCACTCTCGTCCTGTCACAAATACACTGCCGTTCGTGTCCGTCCCCACCAACACACGGGTCTCTCTGTGTCTCACCTCTGTCTGGGGTTCTCTGGAGAGTCTATCCTCATGAAATGGTGCCACACACTGTGACTGTCCTTCATGTAGCACGGAGTGCACAGATAGTAGCGCAGACAGTGGACACACCTCCACACACAGCCTGCAATACTCTCACCGCCACACCCACTGCACTCCAGATGTCTGTGAACCACACCTGCTCCACACAAACGAGACTTTCTTCATCTCTTCTCCTCCTAGCTCTGTCCCTCACCTGCTTGTGCGCTGTCTATCACTCTCAGGTCGTACTTGCCTCCCGCACCACAGCGGTATACGTGTCTCTCTCCTCCCACGTCCCACTGAACAGTGGCTATATCGTGCCTGCCGTCCTCCGTGCCGTCGGCCCTCCCTCCAGCAACAACAGTTCCCACGTATCCCTCGCCACCATCCTCGTTCCCTCTCTCCCAGTCAGGACCGCGGACCACTCGCAGACCTGGCCTCACCTCCATAGCCGACTCCACCTCTACTTACGCAGGATAGTATACGCGTAGCTCTTCTTCGGGGAAATCCCAGGGTTTTCCCCCTATCCTGCGCAGGTGGAGTTGGCTATGGAGGTGAGGCCAGGTCTGCGAGTGGTCCGAGGTCCTGACTGGGAGAGAGGGAACGAGGATGGTGGCGAGGGATACGTGGGAACTGTTGTAGCTGGAGGGAGGGCCGACGGAACTGAGGATGGCAGACATGATATAGCCACTGTTCAGTGGGACGTGGGAGGAGAGAGACACGTATACCGCTGTGGTGCGGGAGGCAAGTACGACCTGAGAGTGATAGACAGCGCACAAGCAGGTGAGGGACAGAGCTAGGAGGAGAAGAGATGAAGAAAGCCTCGTTTGTGTGGAGCAGGTGTGGTTCACAGACATCTGGAGTGCAGTGGGTGTGGGAGTGAGAGTATTGCAGGCTGTGTGTGGAGGTGTGTCCACTGCCTGCGCTACTATCTGTGCACTCCGTGCTACATGAAGGACAGACACAGTGTGTGGCACCATTTCATGAGGATAGACTCTCCAGAGAACCCCAGACAGAGGTGAGACACAGAGAGACCCGTGTGTTGGTGGGGACGCGAACGGCAGTGTATTTGTGACAGGACGAGAGTGCGGTGTCGGTACCAGTCGGGGCGTGTTGGGGCCAGGGGGGTGTTTGTGGGAGCCAGAGTGGTGCGTGGACGAGACTGGAGGTGGAGTGATCAAGATGGAGGTGCGGGGAGAGAGGGGACTGTGGTGGAGGTGTGTGGATGGCAGAGCGAGAGCTCAGTGAGTGGAACGAGTGTAGAGTGGTGGAGTGGACAGGCTGTAATGTTGTGTGTATGACACAGAGAAGTGTGGCAGTGGTGGAGTGGAGAGAATCAGGTCTGAAGAGAAAGTACCGACTCGGACACAAGGGCAAGGTGGGGAGACGAGACGTGTAGAGAATGCAGTGAATGTGGTGATGTGTGGACATTAGGTGGATCTACAGTGTACAGTGGCAGCTGGAGGACACTGCTATCTGGACCACCTACCACTGCTAGGTGTGGCCTTTGTATATCACCTGAGTGTACCATCTTTGTGTGTAGTAGCGAGCTAATCTCTTCTTCCTTATAGGGCCAGCATTCAACTCATCCAGTGTTCCCTGTATCTGTGCTGGAGACAGGGCTCTTGTGGAGATGGACATTGAACTTCTCAAGTCCATTCATGAGGAGTTGGGTACTTGGGAGGACAATCTTGTTGATGTACGCCATTAAAGGGAGGGTGGTATGGTAGTATATATCTTTCTTGCATTGGGCCCGATTTTGTTTATAGTGTTCTAGCCATACTGCCACATTATGTTGACCATCCTACTCAACACACATTTGTATATTATGGGTACTTTTAGTTACAAACTTTAGTTACGAATCATGAACATGCTACTGTGAATCTATTGACTGCAGTATCTGGGGGAAGGTTGGTGTGGTAATGAAGATTGACTTAGATGTGCGTAATGCTCACCTTTTTATTGATGGTGAAGTTATAGAGTTCACTGTGATACTGGAAGCATTGAAACAGGTCGGAACTTCTAGCAAACGCCCTGTGCACTACATACGTAAGTATTGTTGTACTGCTGCAGGTTGAGGGGCCAGATATTCTTCCCGATGATGTGGTGCGTGTGATTGATGACATGGCGGAGGTCCACAGACTACAGAAGGATGGACATGGATGGCATGATGACATGGCTCTGGTTAGTATGGGAATTGCTAATTGCTGTGCAGCCTGTGTAATAGTGGAAATTGCCGAGAAAGAGAGAGGGCTTGCACAATTAGATCTAGATATCAGGTTTCATATGCAGCTATGGAAGCAGTCCCTTGAAGAGAATAATGATGTCATGGCATGCTGCTATTATTATATAGCTGCTCTACTGCATACTGGCCTGCAGTCTCTAGGTCAGTTGGGTCGTGTGAAGAGGGTAACGGCAGATGGAGCAGCTCTTGTTTATGTGAATGGGAGGAGGTGGCTGTACCATCCTCTCTGTCTCACATCTGCTCCTGGAGAGCAGCCTGAGGACGAAGGGAGTAAGTCCATATGAGTAGTGCGGTCATATTTATTTGTGCACCACATGTATGCTAAACATTCCGTTTTTGTGCAGACCATATAATTATGCTTGCGTATTTCACTGAAAACTTGACGTTTTGTTGGCTTGCTTGCGGCACACTGGTAAAGAGCAGTATATAAAAACCGGCCCAGCCCATAGAGGCTGTTCATTTGTCACTCAAGAAACGCTGTGAATATTGTCCATTTCATGCATAGCTGAAGCTGATCGACCGGGCGATATTGATGTGCTGATGATGAAGTTTGTCCAAACGCAACCAAACCCTGAACTGTTTTTCAGGGTTGTTGCCAATGGACATGCAGATGCAGTGGCGGACACTCTCAAGAAATGGCCAGAGATGGTAAGCCAATTTGTGGGAAATCCTTGTTTCACATTATAGTTCTTTGTAGGCAAACCTTAGGCACGAGGGTGTAACAACACTCCACGTGGCAGCTCTAAATGGCCGTCTAAATGTCGTGAGAGTGCTACTGGAGCACAAGGCAGATCTGTCAGCTACAAATGTGAGTGGTCTACCATAACTCATTGAAAAATTGAACTGGTCCCGTTTACCTGCCAAAAATGTGTCAGTCCGTCAGCAAATGTAACTTTGTTATTTGGCCGATTCAGTTGAAATGGACACAATATTTCACTGTAGGTTGATCGCAATGAGACTCCTCTGAGCGCTGCATCTCGCCTGTGAGTTACAAACACACCGTTGTCCTTACCGCATTGCACACAATGTCTGGTTAAAGGAACTACTACCACATTACCAAACTGCTAATGGACGAAGGGAGTGATGTGAACATAAGCGATGTTTCTGGGAACACTCCACTCCATAATACCTGTGGCTTAGGGTTTTCAAGGATGGTTGCACTTCTTCTAAGCTACCGCAAATGCAATCTTGAGTTACGGGTAAGTAATTTGTAAACCAGACAGTTCAATAGTGGGAAATTTTGTGGGTGTATATAGATGTAGCCAAAAGCAATCGGCAAAGCCTTTCTTCCTCATAATTTACATACCCACTACTAAACAGTACCTTGCATGTTGTTATGTTTACACTACAGAATAAGATTGGCAGCACTCCGCTGTACATATCATCTCAATGCTTCAAGCCAGACATTACCAGGTTGTTGTTGGACGCTGGAGCTGATGTATCTTCAATATGCATGCTATCAGCCAATGCCGTCGTATTTGCTATCATCAAAGGATTCTTCGGGTAATTTTAAGACTTGTATTGTGTTAACGTGCAAATGCCTATGCAGTGGTGTGGAGACGTATATAGAGCATGATCAGGGAGTCATCAACGCGATAAAGGTGGATGATGGTTGGACTCCACTCCATGTCGCAGCTCAACTCAACCGCCACGACCATCTCTACTACCTTGCTGCCATAGTATGGATAGCACTCTCTCGTTTTAATAAGAAACCCATATCATAATGTATGGGGAATGTGCCGGAAATTTCCTACATGTGCAGGAATTTCAAGCAAAACGTAAGATATTTCCAGCACAACTAGCTCATGTGCAGGAAAAATATGAGGAAGCTTTTAATTCTTCCTACACATGTCAAAAATATGGGGATTTTGCAGGAATATTTCCATTTCTACCTGCAATTCACTCTACCTGCACATTTCTGAATGTGCAGGTAGCATACTACTTCCGGCACATTTCTGAATGTGCGAAGCATGCTTCCGGCACTTTTGCATGTGCAGGAAGTTTTTCAGTAAAGTGACACGGGTTTCTATATATATACCCTCACTTGAAAAACAAGTTTTCTTATTTAAATAAGAGAGTGCTGGACATTGTACTGGTATTGTTATACATGGCTACAAAATCTCACTTTTCTCTAGGATACATGTGAACTGAATAAGCAATCGTACAATGGCTCAACTCCACTGCATTTAGCGTGTTATAGAGGCAACATTATGTGTGTGGAGTGTCTGGTGGGCTACGGAGCCATTTTGGAGACTACTGATCTGGAGTCACGATCTCCACTGCAGTTTGTTCTAGCCAAGAGGGACATGAAACCACTTTCTGATTGCACACCATACATGAATAAAGTGAGGGAAGAGGTATATAGCAGTTAAAAAAGTACACCTTTTTATACCGTGCTTTGCAGTTCCATGAGTATGTGCTGGGAGCTGACAATCGTATTCAGGATGTCCCTGTCTACATCACTGTGGCCTGTTTCCTGGTCAGTGAAGGAGCCAGTCTGGAGACTACATCGGTACATGGATTCACAGCTCTCGGTGTCTGTTCTCCGGAATACCACTCTCTACTGAAGCTCTTTGCAAGACCTGAAAGGTAGTGTCTTCAGTCACTTTTTGTGTAACTTTACTTCATTACTGCAGGAGAGGTAACTATAGAGGGAGTCTACCCAGACATCCTCCTCCTGTTAGCACCAGACAGAGATGATCACAACTCAGGTTAGAAGATTCAATGATAATGTGTAATGTTGACTGCACAACTTTCCAGCCACTAGACTCAAATAGTGGAGTAGCCGAGTCTCCTGTCAAAAATACCACACCCACCACTGGGAGTGAGGCCACACCCCCTGAGGTATCGGTGTCTGGAGGAGACTCTAACAAGAGGGAGGAGAGTGAGGTGGAGTCTGTGACTGGACCAAGTTGCTTTCTCTGTGAGGGGCCATGTGATATCTCCTTCCAGCCATGTGGACACACTGCCATGTGTGCTGAGTGTGTCCAGAGTGTCAGTGTCAAAAGATGCCCCATTTGTAAGGTATTTTGTAACTATACTACTATGTAGCATTTTTTCATGGAAAACCTTTCTACAGACCAGCATTGAAAACACAATCAAGATAAAGCAATGACAATCAATTGGTGCACCTTGCAAATTGGCTTGTTTTCATAATTTTCATGTATTCGAGTGTTATGTGGGAAATCAGATATTTTCATGGCGTAAGAGATGTTTGCTAAGCGAAAACAGGGGAAGGAGAGGAGACTAAGGGTTCAAGAGGGAAAGACAGTTCCTACTTGTGGGTATATATTAATGGGTTTTCAGAAAGCAAGAATATGTAGTGCGGTTCTTGGTTTGAGAATGCCTGGTATGTATATAGGCGATGTAGAGAAAATTAAACAGGAATAGTGCAGGAAGATAGTCAAAATGGTTTGCTTGTATCTTTCTCTAACCGGTGTGTATATCATTGACACCCTCATTAGAGTTTGGATGGTGTATTGGCGAAGGGACAGCAAAATAGAGGTGAAAGAGGGATTGATAAAGCAGAGAGGGAGAGGTACAGAAAGAAAGTGTACAATACTATTCCATACTTCAATGATCGTCCAACCTATAAGGATGGTTGGTTCGTCTCTTCTTCCACCAGTGTTCCTGCAAAAATGCAATAATCGTTGACACCCTTATTAGAGTTTGAGGGTGGATTGGCAAAGGGGTGACAATGATTTTGTAGTGGAGGAAGAGACAAGCCAACAATCATTATAAGTTGGACAATTGTTGGAGTATGGAATAGTATTTTCTTTCTGCACCTATCCCTATCTGCTTCATCAAACCCTCTATTTCGCTGTAGGTTAAAAGGTCAAAGGACCACAAAGAGGCAAAAGGTGAGAGGACCAATAGTAAGCGCGAAGCAAGTACGGGGAAATCCCTGGGTTTCCCCTATCCAGCGTATAATATATCAAGATAAAGCAATGACAATCAATTGGTGCACCTTGCAAATTGGCTTGTTTTCATGTATTCGTGGGAAATCAGATGTTTTCATGGTATAAGAGATGTTTGCTAAGTGAAAATAGGGGAAGGAGAGGAGACTAAGGGTCGCTCCTCAAGAAGGAAAGACAGTTCCTGCTGGTTGGTATAAGCAGCAAGAGTAGTTGTAGCACAGTTCTTGCTTCGAGAAGGCCTGGTATATAGGCGATGCAGAGAAAGATAGATAGGAAATGGTGCACCTAGTGCGTTACTATTGCAATAGTGGAGTGTTTAGTATAATGGTTTACTTGTGTCTTCTTATATTCACCTGGAAAATCATTGTCACCCTCATTAGAGTTTGGAAGGTAGATTGGCAAAGGGACAGGTAGACTATTCCATAGTCCAATGATATTCTAAGCACGGTTGGCTTTTCTCTTCTTCTGGTGTACTTACAAAAATTATTGACACCCTGGAATAATAAGGGTGTCAACGATTTTTGCTTTTTGTGTAGGAACACTGGTGGAGGAAGAGACAAGCCAACTGTCATTATAAGTTGCAAGATCATTGGAGCATGGAATAGTATTGTACTCTTTCTTTCCTCACCTCTTCCTATCTAGCTTCATCAGTCCCTCTTTCGTCTCTATTTCGCTGTAGGTACCGCAAAGAGGCTAGGTAGTGAGATAGTTCACTTGATCTCGTCTTCAGCAAGTACGGGGAAATCCCTGGGGTTTCCCCTATCCAGCGTACGTACATAGGTGGAGTCGGCTATGGAGGTGAGGCCAGGTCTGCGAGTGGTCCGCGGTCCTGACTGGGAGAGAGGGAACGAGGATGGTGGCGAGGGATACGTGGGAACTGTTGTTGCTGGAGGGAGGGCCGACGGCACTGAGGACGGCAGGCACGATGTAGCCACTGTTCAGTGGGACGTGGGAGGAGAGAGACACGTATACCGCTGCGGTGCGGGAGGCAAGTACGACCTGCGAGTGATAGACAGCGCACAAGCAGGTGAGGGACAGAGCTAGGAAGAGAAGAGATGAAGAAAGTCTCGTTTGTGGAGCAGGTGTGGTTCACAGACATCTGGAGTGCAGTGGGTGTGGCGGTGAGAGTATTGCAGGCTGTGTGTGGAGGTGTGTCCACTGTCTGCGCTACTGTCTGTGCACTCCGTGCTACATGAAGGACAGACACAGTGTGTGGCACCATTTCATGAGGATAGACTCTCCAGAGAACCCCAGACAGAGGTGAGACACAGAGAGACCCGTGTGTTGGTGGGGACGCGAACGGCAGTGTATTTGTGACAGGACGAGAGTGCGGTGTCGGTACCAGTCGGGGCGGCGTGTTGGGGCCAGGGGGCTGTTTGTGGGAGCCAGAGTGGTGCGTGGACGAGACTGGAGGTGGAGTGATCAAGATGGAGGTGCGGGGAGAGAGGGAACTGTGGTGGAGGTGTGTGGATGGCAGAGCGAGAGCTCAGTGAGTGGAACGAGTGTAGAGTGGTGGAGTGGACAGGCTGTAATGTTGTGTGTATGATACAGAGAAGTGTGGCAGTGGTGGAGTGGAGAGAATCAGGTCTGAAGAGAAAGTACCGACTCGGACACAAGGGCAAGGTGGGGAGACGAGACGTGTAGAGAATGCAGTGAATGTGGTGATGTGAGGACATTAGGTGGATCTACAGTGTACAGTGGCAGCTGAAGGAGGACACTGCTATCTGGACCACCTCCCACTGCTAGGTATTGCTCTTACTTTAGACTTTCAAGGCCAACCTAATCAAGGACATTCCATTCAGGGTCAGAGTACAAAGCTCCCACAACTCCATTCATCTGTGCTGGAGACAGAGCTAGACTGGAGATGGACATTGATCTCCTCAAAAGCTGCCAAGAGACAATAAATAAGTGGGATGAGAGACTTGTCGATGTGAGACAATGTGTACGTTTTGTGCTCTGTTTTCAAAACCCTGTCTCTTTCACCCAGTTACTGGGAATGGTAGGATTTGTTAATTTTGTGGATACCGACATGGCAGTAGCAAACATCGTATTCACCTTTGCATTATCTGGATTTACAGTTGTTCTCAGTGCTCTGCAAAAGGTGTGCAATGGTGCATGTATATATGCAGCGTAGTTAGTAAAGATGACATCATTGAATGTATATAGGTAGAAGGACCAGAGATTTCGATTGATGATGTGGTGCGTGTGATTGATGATATGGCAGAGGTCCACAGACTACAGAAGGAGACTCTTGAATGGCATGATGATATGGTTTTGGTTAGTATTGTACCTCTAGTTTGTGTTGCTTACTGAACCGAGATATTTGTACATACAGTCTCTAGGACAGCTCGGTCGAGTAACTGTGTTTGACCAATGTGGACATCCGTGTATAGTAGTGAATGGATATCAGTGGGTCATGCACAGCTCCTGTGTTGTACCAGCTCCTGGAGAACAGCCTGAGAATGAGCAAAGTATGATAGATATGACTGTACAATACCATGCATACCATGCTATCTGAAGACACGTAGTATGTACAAGTAGTGTTTAAACTGCAGTTCAGAAGGAGCAGTCGTTGGGGGTGGAGCTACTCTGGGTCACTACGCTCGAGGAACCCATGCCCGAGGCACTGGTGGCTGTTACTGAGAATGGTTGTGCAACTGTGCTAGCAGATATGCTCAAGAAATGGCCTGACCAAGTGAGAGTGAACAATATAGCACACTCCAATACTCTCTGCTACTGTGCATGCCATGAACTACTGTACAGCAGTTAAATCATGGAGAGAGTATTGAGAGAGTGTTTCTGTGCACAGGCTAACACCAGAAATGGCGGCGACACACTACTGCATATAGCGGCAGGTCAGGGCCACTTAAACTGTTTGCGAGTGTTACTGGAGTACAATGCAGACATCACAGCCACAGTGAGTGCTTTACTGATGTGTATTATGTATGAGAAGTATGTTGGAAAACTGTCTGTGCAGGATGTCAAGGGAAATATTCCTCTACATTGTGCAAGTGGTTGGTAAGAAATCGGTAAAATTATGCTTTGAATGCATAGTGTGTCGATGGACATAGGGTAATGATCACCAAATTTAATGGAGTGCTTTGTAAATTCCCTCTCCAGAAAGTATAACCAACACTAAGCATCTCTATTTTCACTCTATGCAGCAACAATTACCAGGCAGCTAAGCTTCTACTCGATAAAGGCAGTGACACCAACAAGAGGAATGACCAAGGGTGGACCCCTGTCCACATTGCAGCAGCCTTGGGCTACTCCAGACTTCTTGGACTCTTTCTGGAACACCCAAAATGTGACATGAATGCACAGGTACATTTATATACTGTATAGAGCTTGTGTCCCTTGTTCAGGGTTTTACTGCATTTCGTGTGAATGCTAAATTCATGTCAATTGTTGCAGAATTTTGAAGGTTACTCGCCTCTGCATATTGCTGTTCAGAAGCGGTGGACAGCTACAACACGACAGCTACTGGATGCAGGAGCAGATTTATCAGTGGCCAATTATGAAGGCTGTACAGTGTTCATTGGTGCTGTGACAGAAGGATTTGACTAGTGCGTATGTATACTGTATAGCAGGGTTTTTTCGTCGCAGCTAATATTTGTTCTTTTAGTCTGAGAACAAATATTTTGCTGTATGTTACGCTGTGCGTCGTGGTGAATGCAAGAAGGCTGTGAGTATTGCTTATATACAGGGAACCACAATTTAACAGAACAACGCTATATGGTACGTATACCAAATTTGTGTGTCAAGCATGTCTCTTTTAACGATAGCATTGATTAGTATCATCATTGAGTATTTCTACATCATTGAGAACTTTCAGTGCAGTTTGCCATGTGCCTGCACACACACAGTGGTGTGGAGATCTTCCTGGAGGCACACCCTGGTCTTGTTAACAGCCAACGAATGGACAGTGGATACAGAGCTCTCCATGCTGCAGCTGCAGTTGCTGACAACTTTGGCGTTCTCTGTCTTCTTGCCTCAATGGTAGATAGTACTGTAATAATTGACCAACTTTTTTTCCGGTTTGTGTGAGGTTTGATGCATATTATTGACTGTAGGAGAATTGTGTTGTGGATGCATCACCCTCTCCTAGTCCGCTGTATGTGGCTATGATTGAGGGCCGCACCAGTTGTGTAGAGGCTCTTGTGGGCTACGGAGCTGATATCACACTCACAGATGGAAGAGGCAGAACTATACTGCACAATGTTCTGAACATGAGAAAAATGGAGCCCCTTTCAGAGTGGACAGTGCATTTGAATGAGGTACGTGTACTGTAAATTACCGAGACTACAGTTTTGTAGAGCATGCATTCATTCTAATTCCCCACAGTTCCATGAGTATGTGGCGGGAGCTGACAATCGTATTCAGGATGTCCCTGTCTTCATCACTGTGGCCTGTTTCCTGGTCAGTGAAGAGCCAGTCCTGGAGACTACACATCGGTAGAGGGAATCACTCCTCTTCATGTGGTCCACCTGAATATGAATCACTGCTTCAGCTCTTTGCCCAGACCTGAAAGGTACATTTTTAAATGCTTTCAAAATACACATTTTACTATTCGTCGTCATTTTTAGGAGAGGTATTATAGAAGGGAGTCCTACCCAGACATCCTCCTCCTCCTGTTAGCACCAACACATCCAACACAGTTTACCTGTGCCTAATGTATGATCAGTATGTATAATGTTGACTGTGCAGGCAATGTCTGATTCAAGAAGTAAAGTAGCCAAGACCTCTGTAGAGAAGACCACACCCACCACTTGGAGTGAGGCCACACCCCCTGAGGTCTCGGTGTCTGGAGGAGACTCTAACAAGAGGGAGGAGAGTGAGGTGGAGTCTGTGACTGGACCAAGTTGCTTTCTCTGTGAGGGGCCATGTGATATCTCCTTCCAGCCATGTGGACACACTGCCATGTGTGCTGAGTGTGTCCAGAGTGTCAGTGTCAAAAGATGCCCCATTTGTAAGGTATAGGGAGCTTTGTAACTATACTACTATGTTGCCTTTTTTCCTTTCTACAGACCAGCATTGAAAACACAATCAAGATAAAGCAATGACAATCAATTGGTGCACCTTGCAAATTGGCTTGTTTTCATGTAATTTTCATGTATTCGTGGGAAATCAGATATTTTCATGGTGTAAGAGATGTTTGCTAAGCGAAAATAGGGGAAGGACAGGAGACTAAGGGTCACTTCCTCAAGAAGGAAAAGACAGTTCCTGCTGGTGGGTATATATCAATGGTTCAGAAAGCAAGACTATGGTAGTAGTGCGGTTCTTGGTTTGAGAATGCCTGGTATGTATATAGGTGATGTAGAGAAAGATAAATAGGAATATATATATATATGTAGTGCAGGAAGATAGTCAAAATGGTTTGCTTGTATCTTTCTTTAACCGGTGTGTATATCATTGACACCTCATTAGAGTTTGGAAGGTGTATTGGCGAAGGGACAGCAAAATAGAGGTGAAAGAGGGACTGATAAAGCAGAGAGAGCTAGGGAAGAGGAAGAGGTACAGAAAGAAAGTGTACAATACTATTCCATACTTCAATGATCGTCCAACCTATAAGGATGGTTGGTTCGTCTCCAGTGTACCTACAAAAAATGCAAAATTGTTGACACCCTATTAGATTTGGGGGTGGCACAGGATGTTTGACATTTTCTGTAGGAACACTGGTGGAGGAAGAGACAAGCCAACTGTCATTATAAGTTGGAAGATCGTTGGAGTATGGAATAGCCTTTCTTTCTTCACCTCTTCCTATCTAGCTTCATCAGTCCCTCTTTCGCAAGTACAGGGAAATCCCAGGGTTTTCCCCTATCAAGCGTAGATAGGTCGAGTCGGCTATGGAGGTGAGGCCAGGTCTGCGAGTGGTCCGAGGTCCTGACTGGGAGAGAGGGAACGAGGATGGTGGCGAGGGATACGTGGGAACTGTTGTAGCTGGAGGGAGGGCCGACGGCACTGAGGACGGCAGGCACGATGTAGCCACTGTTCAGTGGGACGTGGGAGGAGAGAGACACGTATACCGCTGTGGTGCGGGAGGCAAGTACGACCTGCGAGTGATAGACAGCGCACAAGCAGGTGAGGGACAGAGCTAGGAGGAGAAGAGATGAAGAGAGTCTCGTTTGTGTGGAGCAGGTGTGGTTCACAGACATCTGGAGTGCAGTGGGTGTGGGAGTGAGAGTATTGCAGGCTGTGTGTGGAGGTGTGTCCACTGTCTGCGCTACTATCTGTGCACTCCGTGCTACATGAAGGACAGACACAGTGTGTGGCACCATTTCATGAGGATAGACTCTCCAGAGAACCCCAGACAGAGGTGAGACACAGAGAGACCCGTGTGTTGGTGGGGACGCGAACGGCAGTGTATTTGTGACAGGACGAGAGTGCGGTGTCGGTACCAGTCGGGGCGTGTTGGGGCCAGGGGGCTGTTTGTGGGAGCCAGAGTGGTGCGTGGACGAGACTGGAGGTGGAGTGATCAAGATGGAGGTGCGGGGAGAGAGGGGACTGTGGTGGAGGTGTGTGGATGGCAGAGCGAGAGCTCAGTGAGTGGAACGAGTGTAGAGTGGTGGAGTGGACAGGCTGTAATGTTGTGTGTATGACACAGAGAAGTGTGGCAGTGGTGGAGTGGAGAGAATCAGGTCTGAAGAGAAAGTACCGACTCGGACACAAGGGCAAGGTGGGGAGACGAGACGTGTAGAGAATGCAGTGAATGTGGTGATGTGTGGACATTAGGTGGATCTGCAGTGTACAGTGGCAGCTGAAGGAGGACACTGCTATCTGGACCACCTCCCACTGCTCGGTATGGCTCTTACTTTAGACTTTAAGACCAACCTAATCAGGGACATACTTCAGGGTCAGAGTACAAATCTCCCACAACTCCATTCATCTGTTCTGGAGACAGAGCTAGACTGGAGATGGACATTGATCTTCTCAAGACAAGTCTGGTTGGTGTGGGTATGTGGAATGAAGACATTCTTAATGTGAGTTGAAATTCTCAGGTAATTATCAATTTTTGTTTGTCTTTGGGAGTGCGATTTCAGTAGTTTTTAAACGTAAAATGTGGGTTTTCTATGGGGAAAAGTTTGTTTATTGCCAGAGAACTTCATAACAGTATGGATGAAGTCATCGACAAACTGCACAAATTGCTAATTGCGCAATTGAGCTAGCTGAGCTTGCTTGGCTGACCAAAAATATTTAGAATTTGTGCTGTCCTTACTTGAGTTAATGTTGACACTATCCTTACCTGCAGTATATTGGGAATGTTGGAGTAGTAAACAGAGTTGACAATGATATGAAATTTGCATGCGTCTTCTATGCCTTAAGTGCAGATGGATATGCTGTACCTACCGATGCTCTCATAAAGGTACGTAATAACCATACACTCTTCTGCGTGCTGTTATAATGAAGTAGTTGCTATTCTGTAGATCGAGGGAGCTGATGTAGCCATTGATGATGTGGTGCGTGTGATTGACGATATGGCGGAAGTTTACTCACTGCAGAAGGAGACAAAACCAGGCTGGAACGACGACATGGCTCTGGTTTGTAGCATAAAGTTTTCTCTATTTTCCTTGGTTATCGTAATAATTTCAGTGTGTGGGCCAACTTGGTCGGGTGACAATGCTGGATGAATCTGGCTATGTGATTCTGAGGGTGAATGGTTGGCGGTGGATCATGCACAATTGCTGTGTTGTACCTGCCCCTGGAGAGCAGCCTGAGGATGAACTAAGTACGGCTATTATTAGAACGAATGCCACAGATTTTTGGCAGGCGAACGCGAGAGTTACACGGGCATTGCGAAATGCAATTCCTTTTCGTCTATTTAGATAGTGTACGTATAACATTATATGTGCGACAGTGTTGTCGGATATGATCCATAGGGAAAAGCTGCACATTAAAACGACTAAACTTCACTCACCAAGAAAGCTATAGAATAACTCGTACACTTTCAGTTGATGTGGAAAAGCCTCCTACCATGGAGCTACTGTGGGCAACTATGCTTAAGGAGCCAATGCCGGATATTTTAGTGAGCATCGCGTTAGGAGGCAGAGCAACAATGCTAGAAGATATGCTCAAGAAATGGCCGGAGCAAGTGAGTGATACAGCAATGGAGTCTCTTATGCCAATGTTTTTGTTGCTGCTGTTATTATTTATATCGTGTTGTAGGTGAACCTCAAGCACAACAACTCAACCTTGCTACATGCGGCAGCAGGTGAAGGGAGAGTGAATTGCGTCCGAGTACTGTTGGAGCACAAGGCAGACATCACGGCTACAGTGAGTGACCTCAGATTCACTCAGTAAAGTGTATTATAATAATTATGATGGATTTTGTGTGCAGGATGAGTATGGTCGAACTCCTCTACATAAAGCAGCCCGTTTGTAAGTTGCCCGTATATCTACACACGCAAGATTTACTTATATACAGTAGCCATGCATTGTGCCAACACATAATTATTTGCCGTGGAATCCTTCTCTATGGACACCCTTAATGAAGGCACCCCTTCAATAAAGACACCTCCAAACACTTTAACCCTTGCAATAAGCCTGTCCCATTGGTGTCTGGATTAGAGAAGTTGGTTAGCACCTTGATATCATACAGCCAATGCAAATTTATACTGTTTGGTACCACAAAGGGGAGTATTTAGCTTCATACATCCAAGTGGGCACTCGAAAATTAATGGTATGGTAGGACTGTTGAGGGTTAAAGATACGTAGTTATGAAAGTCTTGTATTACTCCATACTCTTAGCAACCATTACCATGTGGCAAAGCTCTTGCTTGAAAATGGCAGTGACGTAAATAAGAAAGACGGCAAAGGCCTTACAACACTCCACATGGCAGCTGCCTTGGGGTACTCCAGAATTCTCAGCCTTTTCCTCCAACAACCAAACTGTGACATTAATGTACAGGTACATGTACATGTGTACGTGTTTTTGTTCGTGTAATGTATAGCTATGCACTCTGGTGCGTTTCAGTTTGGCAGTGTTATAGAGTTAGCCTGTGCCCTTCTTTATGTTGCTGCAGAATTTGAAAGGTGACACTCCACTTCATGTGGCCTGTCGAGGTTGCTGGCCTGCCGTGATGCAACTATTGATACAAGCTGGAGCAGACGCATTGATACCGAATCAACTGGGTCACACTGCTCTTGTACCAGCTCTGTTGGAAGAGTTCTTCTGGTAATATGTGAGCTATAGCTTCAGCTGAGTTCTATGGCTCCTGACTATATATATATACAGCGGTGTAAAGATGCTACTGGAGATGAACCCAGAGAGCATTAATTTCCAAAGGATGGAGGATGGATGTGTCCCCCTTCACATTGCAGCAGTCTCCGACAGATGTGATATATTGTGCTTTCTGGCCTCTGTGGTATTACATCCGTACAATAGAGATCCACTGTTGAGATCCACATTATGACTGGCAGATAGCAATCATGAGTAATTTCCCCGTAATATTTCTACTTTGCCTTCTTTCGCCAGTTTCTGACTAGCTGTAATGTACAGGTGGCTTTGTCATAAGAACTAGTAAACCTCAGCCATTATAGTTAGCTCTGTTAGGGGTTGTTTTATATTTGTGCAGGAATCATGCCAAATAGATATGCCCACCATGGGTACGAATGAAACTCCACTGCATATAGCTGCAAGGGAAGGTCAAATTCGATGTGTGGAAAGTCTGGTGGGCTATGGGGCTGATGTCAAAGCAAATGATGTAGTTGGAAACACTTCACTGCACTTAGTTCTGGCCAAGAGAAACATGAAACCTCTATCAGAGTGTACACTCCAACTGAATGAGGTCTATAGAACATGGCTGTTTGTTGCAAACACTCTCATAGCTACATTGCCTTCCACCCACAGTTCCATGAGTATGTGTCTGGAGCTGACAACAGTATTCAGGATGTCCCTGTCTACATCACTGTGGCCTGTTTCCTGGTCAGTGAAGGAGCCAGTCTGGAAACAGAATCACTGGAAGGGCTGACTCCTCTTGACTGCTGCCCACAAGAATACGTCTCTCTACTAAAACTATATGCCAGACCAGAAAGGTGGTCCCAAATATGAATATTTTTGTGAATTATAATGCAGTGCTTATGACAGGAGAGGTCATTATAGAGGGAGTCTACCCAGACATCCTCCTATCACTAGTCACTTCCATACTCAGGTTAGATATATAGCCGTTTTGCACAGAGATATTTTTTGCATGCATGTATGTCTGTAATTTGTAGAAGCCTAACACTACTGCCAAGTCTTTGGAGAAAAGTGTCACATGTGCTGAGGATAAGACCACACCCACCACTGGGAGTGAGGCCACACCCCCTGAGGTCTCGGTGTCTGGAGGAGATTCTAACAAGAGGGAGGAGAGTGAGGTGGAGTCTGTGACTGGACCAAGTTGCTTTCTCTGTGAGGGGCCATGTGATATCTCCTTCCAGCCATGTGGACACACTGCCATGTGTGCTGAGTGTGTCCAGAGTGTCAGTGTCAAAAGATGTCCCATTTGTAAGGTATAGAGAGATAGAGAGCTAACCAACATACACTATGTAACCCTTTCTTCCTGGCACACCCTTTTCTACAGACCAATATTGAGAAGACAATCAAGATAAAGAAATGACAATTCTATCATTCAACATGTAATGGACATGCAAATTGTTAAGCGAAAATAGGGGAAGGACAGGAGACCATAAGGATCGCTACATGGATTTTGTCAGCGCTGTGTAGTGGGCGTAAGCAGAAAGAACTAGAGGAGATTTTGAACAGGCTCAGTATTGGATGTAGTAACTAAGCAGGAATTGTGTGGGAGAGGGAGGGAAAGACAGTTGCTGTTGATGGTATACATAAATGGTTTGGAAAGTCTTGTATACAAGGATCAGAATAGCCGTAGTGGGGTTCTTGGTTTTGGGAATGTCTGGTAGATGATGGGTACAGGAAGATAATTTAATACACCAATGATAGTCTAAATGGTTTGCTTGTCTCTTCTACCTAGCGAAGAGGCAAAAGAAGGATTGGTGAACCTAGATACGAAGAGGTACAGAAAGAAAGTATGTTACTGTTCCATACTCCAATGATCCTCCAACTTGTAAGGATAGTTGGCTAGTCTCTTATTCGACTGGTGTTCCTACACAAAAAGCAAAATCGTTCACACCCCTAGGGGATGGATTGGCAAAAGAGTAATAAGGGTGTTGAGGATTTTGCATTTTTTTTACGAGCCAACCATTCACATATGTTGGACGATCATTGGAGTATGGAAAAAGGAACTGCAAAGTCGCAAAAGAAGTACTAGGTAGTGAGAGGACCAATAGTAAGAACAGTTGCACTGGTTTGCTTCGCTTCTTCTTCAGCAAGTACGGGGAAATCCCTGGGTTTTCCCCTATCTAGGTGGAGTCGGCTATGGAGGTGAGGCCAGGTCTGCGAGTGGTCCGAGGTCCTGACTGGGAGAGAGGGAACGAGGATGGTGGAGAGGGATACGTGGGAACTGTTGTTGCTGGAGGAAGGGCCGACGGCACTGAGGATGGCAGACATGATATAGCCACTGTTCAGTGGGACGTGGGAGGAGAGAGACACGTATACCGCTGCGGTGCGGGAGGCAAGTACGACCTGCGAGTGATAGACAGCGCACAAGCAGGTGAGAGACAGAGCTAGGAGGAGAAGAGATGAAGAAAGTCTCGTTTGTGGAGCAGGTGTGGTTCACAGACATCTGGAGTGCAGTGGGTGTGGCGGTGAGAGTATTGCAGGCTGTGTGTGGAGGTGTGTCCACTGTCTGCGCTACTATCTGTGCACTCCGTGCTACATGAAGGACAGACACAGTGTTTGGCACCATTTCATGAGGATAGACTCTCCAGAGAACCCCAGACAGAGGTGAGACACAGAGAGACCCGTGTGTTGGTGGGGACGCGAACGGCAGTGTATTTGTGACAGGACAAGAGTGCGGTGTCGGTACCTGTCGGGGCGTGTTGGGGCCAGGGGGCTGTTTGTGGGAGCCAGAGTGGTGCGTGGACGAGACTGGAGGTGGAGTGATCAAGATGGAGGTGCGGGGAGAGAGGGGACTGTGGTGGAGGTGTGTGGATGGCAGAGGGAGAGCTCAGTGAGTGGAACGAGTGTAGAGTGGTGAGTGGACAGGCTGTAATGTTGTGTGTATGACACAGGGAAGTGTGGCAGTGGTGGAGTGGAGAGAATCAGGTCTAAAGAGAAAGTACCGACTCGGACACAAGGGCAAGGTGGGGAGACGAGACGTGTAGAGAATGCAGTGAATGTGGTGATGTGTGGACATTAGGTGGATCTACAGTGTACAGTGGCAGCTGAAGGAGGACACTGCTATCTGGACCACCTCCCACTGCTAGGTATGGCTCTTACTTTAGACTTTTAAGGCCAACCTAATCAAGGACATTCCATTCAGGGTCAGAGTACAATGCTCCAACAACTCCATTCATCTGTGCTGGAGACAGAGCTAGACTGGAGATGGACATTGATCTCCTCAAAAGCTGCCAAGAGACAATAAATAAGTGGGATGAGAGACTTGTCGATGTGAGACAATGTGTACGTTTTGTGCTCTGTTTTAAAAACCCCGTCTCTTTCACCCAGTTACTGGGAATGGTCGGATTTGTTAATTTTGTGGATACCGACATGGCAGTAGCAAACATCGTATTCTCCTTTGAATTATCTGGATTTACAGTTGTTCTCAGTGCTCTGCAAAAGGTGTGCAATGGTGCATGTATATATGCAGCGTAGTTAGTAAAGATGACATCATTGAATGTACATAGGTAGAAGGACCAGAGATTTCGATTGATGATGTGGTGCGTGTGACTGATGATATGGCAGAGGTCCACAGACTACAGAAGGAGACTCTTGAATGGCATGATGATATGGCTCTGGTTAGTATTGTACCTCTAGTTTGTGTTGCTTACTGAACCGAGATATTTGTATACACAGTCTCTAGGACAGCTCGGTCGAGTAACTGTGTTTGACCAATGTGGACATCCGTGTATAGTAGTGAATGGATATCAGTGGGTCATGCACAGCTCTTGTGTTGTACCGGCTCCTGGAGAACAGCCTGAGAATGAGCAAAGTATATATAATAGATATGACTTGACAATACCATGCATACCATGCTTAGTTTTATCCTCAAGACATGTATATACATAATAGTGCTTAAACTGCAGTTGAGAAGGAGCAGTCGTTGGGGGTGGAGCTACTCTGGGTCACTACGCTCGAGGAACCCATGCCCGAGGCACTGGTGGCTGTTACTGAGAATGGTTGTGCAACTGTGCTAGCAGATATGCTCAAGAAATGGCCTGACCAAGTGAGAGTGAACAATATAGCACACTCCAATACTCTCTGCTACTGTGCATGCCACGAACTACTGTACAGCAGTTAAATCATGGACAGAGTATTGATGGACGTGTTTCTGTGCACAGGCTAACACCAGAAATGGCGGCGACACACTACTGCATATAGCGGCAGGTCAGGGCTACTTAAACTGTTTGCGAGTGTTACTGGAGTACAATGCAGACATCACAGCCATAGTGAGTGCTTCACTGGTGTGTATTATGTATGTTGGAAAACTGTCTGTGCAGGATGTCAAGGGAGATATTTCTCTACATTATGCGAGTCGTTGGTAAGAAATCTATGCTTTGAATGGCATAGTGTGTCGATGGACATAGTGCAATGATAACCAATTTTAATGGAGTGCTTTGTAAATTCCCTCTCCAGAAAGTATAACTGACACTAAGCATCTCTATTTTCACTCTATGCAGCAACCATTACCAGGCAGCTAAGCTTCTAGTCGATAAAGGCAGTGACACCAATAAGAGGAACGACCAAGGGTGGACCCCTGTCCACATTGCAGCAGCCTTGGGCTACTCCAGACTTCTTGGACTCTTTCTGGAACACCCAAAATGTGACATGAATGCACAGGTACATGTATAGAGCTTTGTTTCGTGGTGTCCCTTTATTCAGAGTTATGCTAATTCATGTCAACTGTGCAGAATTTGAAGGTGACTCGCCTCTGCATCTTGCTGTTCAGAAGCGGTGGACAGCTACAACACGACAGCTACTGGATGCAGGAGCAGATATATCAGTGGCCAATCATCAAGGCTGTACAGTGTTCATTGGTGCTGTGACAAGAGGATTTGACTAGTGCGTATGTATACTGTATAGCAGGTTTTTTTGTCACGGCTAATATTTGTTCTTTTAGTCTGAGAACAAATATTTTGCTGTATGTTACGCTGTGCGTCGTGGTGAATGCAAGAAGGCTGTGAGTATTGCTTATATACAAGGAACCACAATTTAACTGAACAACGCTATATGGTACGTATACCAAATTTGTGTGTCAAGCATGTCTCTTTTAACGATAGCATTGATTAGTATCATCATTGAGTATTTCTACATCATTGAGAACTTTCAGTGCAGTTTGCCATGTGCCTGCACACACACAGTGGTGTGGAGATCTTCCTGGGGGCACACCCTGGTCTTGTTAACAGCCAACGATCGGACAATGGATACAGAGCTCTCCATGCTGCAGCTGCAGTTCCTGGCAGCTTTGGCGTTCTCTGTCTTCTTGCCTCAATGGTAGATAGTACTGTTTTTTGTCCTAACACTTCACCGACTTAGACATTTTTTGGTTTGTGTGAGGTTGATGCAATAGTATTGACCGGAGGAGATTGTGTCGTGGATGTCAGCATCACCGTCTCGCTAGTCGCTGTATGTGGCTATGATTGAGGGAGCCGCACAGTGGTGTAGAGGCTCTTGTGGCGCTACGGTAGCTGACTATCTACACGCACAGATGGAAGAGGCATGACACTATACTGCACATGTCTGAACATAATGTGGCTGGTGCTGACAATCGTATTCAGGATGTCCCTGTCTTTTTTCATCACTGTTTGCCTTTTTCCTTGGTCGGTGAAGGAGCCGTCTGGAGACTACATCGGTAGAGGGATCACTCCTCTTCATTTGTGGTCCCCCTGAATATGAATCACTGCTTCGCTCTTTCCAGCCTGAAAGTACATGTTTTTAATGCTTTCAATAACACATTTACTTACCCTTTCTCGTCGTCATGTTTTTAGGAGAGGTAATTAAGAGATGGGAGCCTACCCAGACATTCCTCCTCCTCTTGTTTCTCCCAGACACTCCAACACAGGTTTACTGTGCCTAACTGTTTATGATATGTATTGTTGGCTGTGCAGCAATGTCTTATTCAAGAAGTAAAGTAGCCAAGACCTCTGTAGAGAAGAACCACACCCACCACTTGGAGTGAGGCCACACCCCCCTGAGGTCTCGGTGTCTGGAGGAGACTCTAACAAGATGGAGGAGAGATGGATGTGGTCTGTGACTGGACCAGTTCTTTCTCTGTGAGGGGCCATGTGATATCTCCTTCCAGCCTGTGGAACACTGCCATGTGTGCTGAGTGTTTGTGTCCCGAGTGTCATGGTCAAAGATGCCCCATTTGTAAGGTATAGGGAGCTTTGAACTATACTAACTATGTTGCCTTTTTTCCTTTCTACAGACCAGCATTGAAAACCAATCAGATAAGCAATGACAATCATTGGTGCACCTTGCAGATTGGCCCGCGGCTTGTTTTCATGTAATAATTTTTCATGTATTCGTGGGAAACTCAGATATTTCATGGTGTAGAGATGTTTGCTAAGCGAAAATAGGGAAGGACAGGAGACTAAAGGGTCACTTCCTCAAGAGGAGAAGACAGTTCCTGTTGGTGGGTATATATCAATGGTTCGAAGGCAAGACTATGGAGTAGTGCGGTTTCTTGGTTTTTGAATGCCTGGTGTATTTAGGTGATGTAGAGAAAGATAAATAGGAATATATATATATATGTGTGCAGAAAGATAGTCAAAATGGTTTGCTTGTATCTTTCTTTAACCGGTGTGTATTCATTGACACCTCATTAGAGTTTGGAAGGTGTATTGGCAAGGGAGCCAAAATAGAGGTGAAAGAGGGTTGATAAGCCAAGAGAGGGGAGAGGAGAGGTACAGAAAGAAAGTGTACAATATTATTCCATACTTCAATTGATCGTCACCTATAATGTGGTTGGTTTCGTCTCCCAGTGTACCTACAAAAA